>APFE031673444.1:2842-80527 GCA_000404065.3 Pinus taeda | reverse complement strand
CTTTATTATAATTTCTTAACAAAAAACTAACCGTTAATGTTAGTTTTCATTGAATAATATTATAATCCTAACAACTAATTTCACAACTAGATACATCCTGATGCTATTTAATCCTATTGATCGATCATTGTTTTTCATGTTGATCCTGAAGATAAATCTCATTAATAGGTTCAAAACATCAACCATCAAACACTTTTAATGTAATTTAACCTGAATATCTAATTATTATTTTAAAATTAAATCATTATTTTTACAATATAAATTAATATCTTCCTCTTATAATAATTTAAAATAAAATCAATTAATACTCAACGCGTGCGCCTGCTGCTCCTGCCTGCAGCAGCCTGCCCCAACCCCTGCGCTCTGCGTTCTGCACGCCCTTCACGCTCCCCTGCCGATCCAATGGAGGGCAGCGGGGATCCGGATCCCCCTCGAGAGCCTCCGGAGGTGATGGCCTTTCGTTCAATGATTGCAGCTGGATCAAAGCGCCCGCCCTCAGGAATGCAGAAGAAATTTGTGAAAAAGCTGGATTCGATCCCTTTAGTTGCTCTACCTGAACAAGAAACCTGCAAAGCCGCAATGAATCTCACGGAAAGGGGCCTCATAGGCCAGTTCACAGGCCTCTGACCATCTCCTAAGTCGGTAGAGGATTGGACACAAAGGAACTGGAAGCCCCTCATCAAAGAAGGAGTCAAGAGCTATTTCGTAGGTAAGGGTTTCTTCGTGTTTGTCTTTGAAAACCATGATGATAAAGGCTTGATATTTAGGAATGGACCGTATTTTATGGGGCCTCAGGGCCTATATTTGAATAAATGGGCACCAGATTTTGACCCCACTCAGGACATCCCTTCAGCAGTCCCGGTCTGGGTCAGATTGCCTCATTTGCCATTGCATTGTTGGAATCAAAAATCTTTTCAAATCATAGGTAACGCCCTGGGGAAATATATAGATCAGGCAGCGAGGAAAGACCAATACTCATGCGCACGGATCTGTGTAGAAGTGGACTTAGAGGAAGGGTTACCAGAAGCTATCAAGCTTACAGTAGCTGGGTGGTCGTATGTTCAGGAGTTGGATTACGAACAGTTGCCCTTTAAATGCAAACACTGTCACAGCCACGGCCACTTTGCAAAGAACTGCAAAAAGAGAGCAGAGGAGCAAGCAGAAAAACAGAACGGGGAACAATGGACCCTTGTACAGAAGAACGCATCCTCCAAAAAAAAAGGAAATGGTAAAGGCTCAACGGAAGAAGTCCCTAGCCCCAGTAAAGCCAATCAAGAAACAGAAGTAAATCCTAAAGATGTAGAGAAGGATCAGGCCAATCAAGCTATCCTAAGTCAGGAGAATGAAGAACAAGAGGACACTTCTATTCCAAACAAGGAGGTAGAAGAAGTAATACAGAGGGAGATCAATCTGGGCAGCCCATTGAACCCTACATATGCAGAAATAATAAAGAAAAAACCAATAGAAAGTTCCAGCTCCTCAGAGGACGAAGTTTATGAGCGCCAATCGAAGAAAGCAGGAAGGAAATCCCGCAAAGAAAAAAGGGAGGAGGAGGCAGAGAGACTTAAAACGCAGGGAAGCCAAGCCACCATCGAAATGACTATTGGGAGAAACACCAGACCAAGGACCTCCAAGGGAGGACCCACCCCTTCAAGTAAATAATGAATATCGTCTCTTGGAATTGCAGAGGTATGGGGAACCCCTCCAAAATAGAGGCAGTCAAGGATCTTATGAAAGCAGAACCCTCAGACATACTCTTGCTCCAAGAGACTAAAATAGAAGGGCATGCCCTTCTAGAGATCAGCAGCTCAAAGTGGAACAAAAAGCAGGCAAAGCGGTCAACTCAAGGGGCACATCAGGAGGACTGGCAACGCTCTGGAATGATGACCTTTTCCAGCTGGATAATCACAAGGAAACGCAGCATTGGATTCAAACTGAATTAATGCACAAAGCAAGTAAGTTAAACATCAACCTCTTTAATCTTTATGTTCCTGTCTCTTATCAGGAAAAGAGAGAATGCTGGAGCTCTCTATCAGCCTATCTAGAACAGACTTCCCCCAGCAACATTATCATAGCAGGGGATCTAAACATTATTATGAAAGCTAAAGAAAAAAGGGGAGGGACAAATAACAGAGATCCCATGCTCAATCAAGTGGAGGAACTCTTCCAGCGCTGGGACCTCTTGGACTTCAACCCCATCAGAGGTATTTTCACTTGGACCAATAATAGACTGGGATCTGATCACATATCAGCGCGGCTAGACAGATTCATGGTCCAGGGTTCCATAATGATGAAGAAAAAAATTATAATAACAAAAATTCTAGCCAAGCTGGCCTCAGATCACAAACCCATTCAACTCCTTCTAGAAGATGAAAAAGACTTAGGACCCATTCCTTTTCGATTCAGCCCCTTATGGATTGAGAAGGAAGGCTTCGAAGAGACAATAAAGGCAGCCTGGGGCAAACCAGTATTGGGATCTCCTAGCTACGTCTGGGAGCAGAAGTTAAAGGCTACCAAATTAGCGCTGAAGAACTGGGTGAAAAAGACAGTGCATCCCCCTACCGAGCAAAGAAAGGAGTCAGTCCAGGCAATCCAAAACCTGCAAACAGAGATGGAAAATATTGATATAACCGCAGATCTATTGGAAAAAGAAACAAAAGCCCAATGTTCTGCGCACCATACCTTCAGAAAGGAGGAGGAATACTGGCGTTTAAAATCCAGGAGCTTGTGGTTGAAGACCGGGGACAGAAACACTTCCTACTTTCACCGACAATACAAAGCGAGAGTGATCAGGAATCACATAGCAGAGATTAAAACTCCAGAGGGCAGGGTATGCAATAGTTACCATCAGATTAAGGCAGCTGCAGAAAACTATTTCAGGAACCTATACAGGAAAGAAAATCATAGTAACGATGAAGAAATCGTGGACTTTATGACCAATATTCCAAAACTGATTAGCTATGAAGAAAACGCAGAACTATGCAGGCCAGCCACGGAGGAAGAAATTACTAAAGTTGTTTGGGCCATGGATGCAGACAAGGCACCCGGACCCGATGGATTTTCAGTCCATTTCTATAAGGCGTGCTGGCAAATCATTAAACTGGATCTATTCAAAATGATTAGCAGATTTATGGAAAAGGCTAAGGTAGGCGGAGGAACAAATTCTACATACCTCGCGCTAATCCCCAAAGAGAGCAATCCGGAAACATTCTCCAGGTTTCGCCCGATCTCGTTGTGTAACACCTCATACAAAATCTTGGCAAAATTGATCGCTAACAGGATCAAGCCACTGTTAAACAAATTGATCTCACCTTCTCAAGGCGGATTTGTGGAAGGCAGAAATATTACGGATAACGTAATACATGTTCAAGAGATTATACATTCCAGCAAACGGCGCAAGGAAAAGGGCATGCTGGTCAAGTTAGATATGGCCTCCACATTCGACAAAGTGGATCACACCTTCATTTGCAAAGTTCTGATGGCGTTTGGGTTCTCGCAGCAATTCATAAACCTGATTAAGGCATGTATAGGAAATCCTTGGATCGCCCCGCTAGTCAACGGGGCGTCCCACGAACTTCTTTCAAGCGCAGAGGGGCATCAGACAGGGATGCCCCCTATCCCCGTCACTGTATATCCTCATGGCAGAGTCGCTAAGCCGAAAACTTGCAGAAGAAAAAACAAGAGGCAACATTCCGGGCCTTAAGGCATTCCACGGAGCTGAAGGACAGAACCACGCGTTATTTGCTGATGATACAATTCTATTAGCAGGAGCCACCACAAGAATTGCCAGATCCATAAACGCCACCCTTAAAAAATACTGTAGAGTCTCTGGGGCGTTAATAAACGAAAATAAAACAGAGGTTTATAGCTGGAATATAGAGCAGAGGGAGCTATCAGACATCACCACGATTCTAGGATTTAAAGGACAGGTAAATTGGGACAGTTTCAGGTATTTAGGCCTCCCCATTTCATCAGGAACAAACAAAAGATCGTTGTGGAGCGATTTAATATTGAAAATAAAAGCCAAAATCGCAGTGTGGGGAGGTCACTGGCTGACGAAGGGAGGAAAGGTAATCTTAATTAAAGCAGTACTCTCAGCGCTTCCAATATACCAGGCAGCATTCCTATTTGCTCCAAGAAACGTTACAGAACAAATTTCCAAATTACTCAGAGATTTTTTGTGGCAGGGAGGAAAGGGAAATGAAAATAAAATTCATTTGGTGAAATGGGATGTGGTAAAAAAAACACAGGCAGATGGAGGGTTGCAAATCAGAGATCCAGCCCTCATAAATTTAGCTTTGGGAGGAAAGATCCTTTGGAAGCTGTTACACGAACCCACACACCTGGTCAGTGAAATACTGAGGACTAAATACAGTCCCAACAAAAATCTCAGCAATCTATAGAACGCAAATACAGTCAATAGTACGCAGGTATGGAAACTTTGTTGCAAGAGCAGTAAGTTTTTCATCAAACATGTCTACAAGATCCTGGGCAATGGCAAGCACACCCATTTATGGAATGACAGAATCATGGGGAAAGAACCCTTGAGGGACAATGAGGATATAGGCAACCTAAGGGACTGGCTGAAGCAGGCAGGAGTCAATACTGTTTTCGACTTGTCAAAGTGGGATCAACGAGGGGACTGGGTTGGATGGGACTTTCATGGAGTTCCAGAGAGGTTAACTCATCAACAAACCTTGCTTGAAGATAGGCTGGAGGAAGCAACGCCCATCAACAGAACCATGAAAGACAAATGGGGGTGGGGTCAGACCGGAATCTACACTACAACAGCAGGATATAGAGCTGTACAGGCCTCAAATAACAACAGAGAAAACTCGGCCTTTTGGAAGAATGTATGGGATCCTTTAGCACTTCCGAAGGTAAACTTCTTTTTCTGGACCCTAGCTCATAACAAACTTTTAACAGGTGACAACTTGGCAAAAAGGAATATAGCAGGACCACACAGATGTGCACTTTGCAACAGCAATCTAGAAACAGCTCAGCATCTTTTCCTGTAATGTGATTTTGCAAAACAGGTATGGAGCTATATATTACAAAATTTTCAGATCACTATTCCTCCACAAATCAATGTAGCAGATTTATATGCCAATTGGAATAGAATTTACCCCCAGTGCATCCCCTCCAAATCGTTCTGGAAAAAAATATGGACAGCTATCCCAAAGTTTGTATGCTAGCAGCTTTGGTTAGCTCGAAACCAGCAGATTTTTAAAGAAATAAGTCACACTCCATTGAAAGTAGCATCAAAAGCCAAATCTTTTCTACTGGAGGCAGCTCAGCAGCAGTATTTCAAAGAAGACTTTCTGTTAATGCCTGAAGAAAAACAATGGCTTGGTATGCTAGAGCCTCATCCCCACAAGCAGCTCTCCTTTCCAAAAAAGACAAATCAGGAATGGCGCATAAGAGAAGAAGATGACAAATTTCAACAATGGTGGCGGACCCAAAATTTAATCACTATTTTCTTTGACGGAGCATCCAAAGGTAATCCAGGTAGTGCAGGAGCAGGGGGAGTCATATACTTCATAGATGGGATAACAAAAGATTGTTTCAGCTGGGGACTCGGACAGAAATCTAACAACCAAGCAGAGATCCTCGGGCTTCTGAAAGCATGCAACATTGCAAGAGACAAAGGAGCTAAAGATATCCAAGTGTTTGGAGACTCATAACTAATAATAAAGAGCATGAAGATGGCAAACCCTTTTAGAAATGCTAGCTTAAACAAAATCCAGGACAGGTTGCAAAGAGTCATGCTAGACTTCAATACATGCAAGTTTTACCATATTCTCAGAAAATCTAATGGGGAAGCAGATCAACTGGCAAATAAAGGCAACTCTTTGGCGAAAGAACTCCTTATTGTAAACAACGAAAGCAATATCCATATGCCTTGAAAAGCAAGCAGATTTAATTAGCAATAGCGTGAAGTATGTAATGTAACTGTAGCTGGGATCAGACCCAAGAATTTCCAAATCAATAAAAATATAACCGGAATTAAAAAAAAAATAAAAATCAATTAATCAAATTAAAATAAACTTATATTAATAAATAATTTATAACAACTTTCTAACCCATATTTCTCAATATACAATTTTCATAATTCATTAATTTATAAATAAACCCTTCATATATTATAAGTGCATAAGTTCGTAAGCCATTAATTTATACATAAACCCTTTCATATCATACTATAAATAAGCAAGGTTTTCTTACTCAGCATTATTTAGCAGCATACATAAATCTTCTAACACTATTATTACAAATAAATGTCAAAATAAAATATTACGAAAATCAACTTTCATTATTAACTATAATTATATTCAACGGTAAAATGTCAAACGAAAATATCTGAAATCAAAATTTTCATTATTTGACTAAAATTATATTGGACTGTCCCAAGATCAATTGGTTGTATTTGACCGTTCTCTAAACTACCAAAATAACTTTATATTTGAGTCCGACTCTTTGAAATTTTTTTGGATGGGATGAATTGCATGATTATAAACCAATAAAAAGTAATGGTATTTATAAAGTGGGAAGTTTTTGTTAATGATATTTAAAAAAAAAAAAAAATACATTGCTTATGAAAATAAATTAATTTTATTTATTTTTAATTTATTTGAAATTTGAATTAAACTTTAAGAATTAGATTAAGAAATATGCTTACTTTTAGAATTAATTCAATAAATGTATATAGAGTAAGAATTATAATTATTTTTGACAGCTCAAGTATAATCATCAATATAATGATCTCAAAAAAGATTCTTAATGATGTTAAGCTGACATCTCCAATGATAAAGATTCAAAAGGAAGTTTCCAGACTTTGGAAGGTCCCCTTCTTCCATGCTTTAAAGGAGCATAATTGACAAGTCAAAGCTCTAGTCATTGAAGCAATTGAACTAAATGTTGGAGTTATTAAAAAAATGAGGGTGTACTTTCTCAATAAACAAAAAAGGCCATGGTAACTATATTGTCATATGATGTCAAGCAAGGGAGTGAGATATTAAGGGACATGTTCACTTGTCTTACAGATGTTAGAATTAATTTATAGTTAACATTTTAAATTCATTGATGTATCTTATCAAGGATCGTTTGGGATAATGACACACTTCATGGTTGGTCCAAGTGATATTGTCTAGTGGTGGACTACTCCCGAACAGTTCTTCTTCCTAGTAAGGTCTTCTCTTTTCTCATAGTATGTGTTTTGGAAATTTCATTTGGTGCCAAAAGGTCGCAAAGATCTTCTAGTGCTCTTCTTTATTATGAAATCTTGAATCTTACATGGTGTTTAGAGTTCTAATAATGTTGGAATTCTGGTATTTTCCCCGTGATTAGTGTATTGGAACTCTAGGTATCAATGACCTCAAGTTGGTTGTGTCTGGAGTTATGTCATTTATGTGTTTATTTAGTGATTGGTGTCTTAGAGTTTAAGGTGTTGGTGGCCTTGGGTTGGTGGTATCATCTATTTTTTGAATATGGATCTCCACCCCTTGTTCACCTCGCTCTGTGAACTTTGGATCATCTCTTAGTAGTAACATCAATTTAGAAGATAACCTAAGGTTTTATTTTAGGACTCACCAAGTTGTTTTCCTTTGATTAGATATTAGTTCCTAGTAATGGATTATGGGGGCATAGGAAATTCGTAGGGTACTTCAAAAACACTAGGAATCTATTAGTCACGATAGAACCTCAAATTATTTGATAACCACTAAGGTCCATGAAAATGAGCACCAATGCATCTCTCATGATGTTATGCTCATGAATGATCAAGTCTAGTAGAAGCAACAAATCCAAGATATTTGAGGCAAAATGCTCTATGATAAGAAATATGGTTTGTAGCCTTAGGAAAGGATCACACTTAATTATGAAATGTCAATAAATCATCTTGGAAAGACTTCAAGGAAGAAGACATTATCCATCAAATGATGAAGGTCATGAATTTCGACAACTAGGATTCTTATCCCTTGAATAATGGGTGATGCAAATCCATTAGTAAACATGTTTTCACTTCATTCACGTGTGTTATAAATCAATACTTATATTGGATGTATTTTTCAGAATCTATATCGATGAGAATTTTTTGAAGCGTATAACTAAAGACAAACTCAAAGTTTTAATTTTACCATTCCTCGTAGACCTAAACTATTGGATAGATCATGGTAGCTTTATCTAAGTACTCTTCATTGTTAAAAAAAGAATTGTTAAAAAAAGTTTTGGTTAGTTTGTTTGCAAATCAGAATGACTAATCCATGGCTTGAGAAACTACAACCTAAGGCATCTAAGTCATCAAAATTATCATGGGATTGTACCTAGCTTGGGCCACAACAACCTGTACTTATGTCTGGATATATGCCCATAGTGTTTCGAATTAGGGACCTTTTCACCACGAAGTACCTTAATAGGACACCTTGTCCCCAACTACTTTACATCCCATGGCCTCTTCATTAATTAGCTTTGTCATAGCCCTTTATAATATTTCTTTTTCCAAATTCTATCTTTTATTTTTTAAGAGAGTTGAATTCAATTTTTAATTGTTCTTTTTAATAATACATCATTTAAATTTTGAAAGAGCTCATAATGATCCATGTTTTGTGGCATAACAACAAAATGACATTCGCTGGGATGTAGGCTGGTTTCTCTACATTCTTATTATTCGCTGGGAAAGTGACATTTGTTGTGGACAACTTCATCAATAGAGCCAATGAATCTCCAAGTGGAAGAATACAAAAAAACTCAGATTTAACACTTCATGGAAATTAAATTTTGTTTGATATTAGGGTTGTATTGGATAATTTGCACTACTATGATTTATACTATGGGAGCCTTGCTATTAAAATCATGTTATGATATCAAATTTTTTGAACAACTCAAACCTAATTGCCATAATTTTTAATTTATGTATCTTTAATATAACACTACATTTTTTATGTTCTCTCCATTATTCCCTCAGACTCCACCCCACCCTCATGGTGCAAATTTATTAATACAATATTTAAGTTATAATACGAAAAAGAAGAATATATTAAGCATACTTAACATAATCAAATCTTATATTTAATAAATATAGTTTATTATCATGAGAAATAAGTTAGATCAAATGAAAATATAATGTTACAATTAAATTTGAATTTGATAAAAGATGATCAACCTGTCATGTTATATATAAATAAATTATTGACACACCAAAACCATTAAGTTAACATAGGATATCTGGCATCCAAATTGCCTTACTTTTCTAATTAATTCTCTTCCAAATTTAGTTAAAATTATGTAGAAACTTTGAATTCTACTTTTGCTATAAAAAAAAATCCATAAAACTTGACTTTTAAGAATTTTTTTCAATTTAAAAGTTCCAAATTATCAATTTCTTTTATTATTAAAAAAACAATTAAAAAAAACCATCTTATTAAATAAAATCAAATAACCATATATTCTTAGTTTGTAGGTTTCTGTGGAGTGGTTTTTGAGAAACTGAATTCGGATAATCCACAGTGTTCTTCATTATTATTTGTCAACGTTTCGAGCCTAGACCAAGACTCATCATCAGGACTGATATACAAAGAAGAGAAAAGCGAGAGATAAATAAGGTGAAAGAGGGCTGCTGAGTATAAGCCGACCTTCTTTATATAATTAATCTTATTTTCTTTATTTAATAATAATATCATGAATATATATTTTTGTTTTTAAATGTTATTATGTTTTTATAATTATTTTTCTTTTACTTTATAATTATTATTCTCTTTATTATTTATTAATTGATTATATACTTTGCTATATATATTTTTATTTATTATTGTATTAATTAATTTTATTTATATTAATTTGTGTTTGTATCATGAAATCTAGTTTAAACGTTTAATATATATATGTTTTTATTTATTTTTATTATATTCAATTTTTATAATTGTATTAATTTCATTTAATTTTTATTTATATTTATTAATTAATTTAAGTGTATATTTCATTATTTTATTTTATTTGATTCTTATAATTGTATTAATTTATTTTTATAATTTTATTAATTTATTATGTATTCCTAATTAATATATTATTACTGATTTCTTTTTCTTTTTCAAATGTATAAGGTAATTTATATAACTATATAATATTCTTATATGAGATAGGTTTTTTTATATTGTTATACATCATATTTGCTTATTACCAATTACCTATTTTCAATTACTTATGATATTTTTATAGATTACATATATATGTTTATCTTTTATTATTTTTATTTAATTTTATATTTGCATAATGGTATTTATATTAATCCATTAAATAATTAATTCATTTTATTATATTATTTATTTATATTTCAACTAATAACTAAAATTAAAATGTGAGATTTATATTGTTGTATTTAATTAATATAATTCCTTTTAAAAGTTAATAAGAGCCTTAAGATGTAAGGGACATAATTCTTATAGACCTATGGTGTTAGGATGGGCGAGGGAAAGCTTGACAGGGAAAGAAGAGGCGAGGAAGGGGGACAGAAGAGGGGAGGATGGGGAAGGGAAAGCTTATTCAATGGGGGAGAGTAGAGGATTCCAGTTTTTACTAATTTCCAAGCCTCCATCTCTATTAAGGTTACGAGGGTGTTTAATGATTTCAATGGCCCACGCACTTTTCGCTTGAAATGGTGTTTTTCATTTGCAATAACCTTAGTGTCCTCCAGGCATATATGATGGTTTGTTTTACCAGCATGCTCAGCTAAAGCTGAAGAGCGTGTTCTTTCTCTACGGATGTCAGCATTATGTTCCTTGAGCCTAATCTTTATAGACCTGCCAGTTTCTCCTATATATTGTTCTCCACAAGAGCAGGTGATGATATACACACCTTTTTGCTGCAGCTGCTCTTGGCTGTCCTTAACAGATTTCATTTTTTGATTGATAGTTGATAAGGGCTTGAATGAAGTTTTGTCATCTTTCTTTTTGAGAACTTTGGCTAGCTTGTCAGTGACACCTTGAATGTATGGGAGGTAGGCATGAGAAGTCATGGGGTTAATTGATTTGTTTGTATTGTTTCCTGACTTGGCTTTTTGAATGGCTTTGAAGATGCTCTTATTATTGTATCCTAAGTTGGCAAAAGTTCTTTTTAGGTAAGTAATCTCTTCTTCAGCGTGGCTATCATCTGAGATTCTACAAGCTCTGGTGAAGAGGGTTTGCAGTACCCCCATCTTTTGGGCTGGATGGTGATGCGAATCGGCATGGAGGTAGTTATCTGTATGCGCCTTTTTCCTGAATACCTTATGACCTATGGAACCATCCTCCTTTCTTATGAGGAGAATGTCCAGGAAAGGTATGCAATTATTCTCCTCCATCTCCATTGTGAACTTAATATCATTCGATATGCTATTGAGATGGTTCAAAAAGTTTTTAAGTTCATTATCGCCATGAGGCCAATTGACGCTGGTGTCATCCACAAACCTGGCCCAGAACTTAGGTTTTAAAGGGTATGAATCAAGAGCCTTTTTCTCAAATTTTTCCATGTAGAGATTAGCTACAATCGGTGAAAGAGGTGAACCCATAGCAACACCTGAAGTTTGTTCAAATATCTCACCTTCGAAGGAGAAGAAGGTAGAGTGAAGACAAATCTCAGCTAATTTTGCAGTTTGGGGGTCCGCCACTTCTTTAACTACTTGTATAGCTTCATCTAGGGGTATCTTGGTGAAGAGTTGGATTACGTCAAAACTGACAATTTTGTCTTCTGGGTCTAATTTTGTATCTTTAATGAATTTGACAAATTGATTGGAATCCTTAATGTAAGAGCTGGTTTTGCCCACTAGCGGTGCTAAGATGCTAGTGACATATTTTGCTAATTCATAAGTGGGAGAACCTATAGTGTTTACTATAGGTCTTAAGGGAACTTCTTTTTTATGCACTTTTGGGGCTCCATAGATCCTAGGTGTGATTTCACTATCTGGGGTGAGGTGCTTTTTTAGTTTATCGTCTAGATTGGTTTCTTTAATAGCCTTCTTTACTAATCTAGTAATTTTAGAGATGGGGTTTGTCTCACATTAAGAATATTTATATAGTTATATAAATTAAACCTTATACATTGAAAAAGAAAAAGAAAATCAGTAATAATAATAAAGAATAATAATAATAAGTTAAATAGATAAATAATTATAAATAACATAAAGACATTCAAACAAATAAATATATATCATTGATATTATTATTAAATAAAGAAAATAAGACTAATTATATAAAGAATGTCAGCTTATACTCAACAGTCCTCCTTCACTTTATTTATTTCTCGCTTTTCTCTTCTCTGTATATCAGTGCTCATGATAAGTCTTGGTCTAAGCTCGAAACGTCGACAAATAATAATGAAGAACACTGTGGATTATCCAAATTCAGTTTCTCAATAACCATATATTATAAACAATATCTTACCTTTTCAACTAACAATGAATGCCTACTACTAAGCCAATGAAATAGACAAGCCATTAAACTCTAAATAGAAACTATGCAATTTTATTACTCAGAATATAAACTATGCAATTTTATTACTCAAGCCATTAAACTCCATATGATTAACCTTATCTCAAAATATATGATATTTATTCTTGTGAGCACTATGAGATTAGGGTATGTAAATATTTTTAAAGGCTAGTCTTTCAATTGATGCGATTTTTTTGGGATGTGTTTGAAATGGATAAATAAGAGAGGTAATAGGTATTTTTTTATATAAAAAGTGGGTTGGAAAAACAAGAAGTTTGTTTCGTTGTTTGAGAGTTTTGATGTAAAATTATTAATTTATGTGTATTTAAAGAGTTTTTTTTATATATTTTTTTTCTAATATTTTTTTTTTTTTAAGAAATCTATGAATTTGGTTTTATAATTTGAATAATAAATGATTTGTTGTTTTTTTAAGCATAATATTATTATTAATTTATTTAGTAAATTATTTTTGCGAAATTAAGGGATCTTTTCCTATGTTTATATATAATATTTTAGCAAATTCATTAATATAAATTAATATGTCTATCCCAAGGGAATTCAAATTGGGAGCCTAGTGACATGGAACTAGCGAAATGCTCAAAGCACTCGTAACAACCAGTTAAGTTAAGCCCTTGAGACAATGACATTGTAGCTATTTATCAAGAAAATATTATTTGGATGAATTTCTTTACAATAAAAAGTCATAGTATAACTAACATAGTCTAAGGAAATAAAAAGTATTTTACATCTCATTTGTTCATATTTGAAAATATAAATGTATAGTTATTAGGAAAATGAATAGATGAAGAGAAAGAAAGGATTTTTGGGAGTGGTGAACTTCTAGTTCATTGAACAATACATTCATGTAGCATGACAAATTCTATGTATGATTGGATTAATTTAGCACAACTAGGTTTGAACACTAATAATATGTGATAAGATATAAGTATGTGTACTTATCATAATTGAATTGTAAATAAAGCTAACCACTTCAATATGTACTTCATAACTAGGTTAGAACATTGAGATCATGGAATGGGATATAAGTGTGTGTCCTTAACGTAATTGAATTATAAATGCGGTGTGTGTCTAATCTAATTTAGAATATTAGTTTGCAGTGCTAAGACCTTCTTCGGATTAGATTATTAACAAAATTCTTTCATTGTGCTTAAGGATTCATCAATTTTTGCAAGTGAAATGAAGTGTTTTCATGTTAATTATATAAGCAATTTAATATAAACAAGAAACTGAACAATAGCATAAACATATACAGAACATCATCAAAAATACATTACAACAAGCATATGATAAAGGAGTTCACCCCTCCTGGGTTACGTCTCCTTGGTCCAACTTCCAATAGCTTGGGCCTCTCCATTATGCTAAAAAGTGTAAAAATTTGTGTTTACAATGCTCAAATGCTTCTGAAACCTACTCCAACCAGTCCAGGTTGTCCAAAAAAGGCTATATAGCCTCTTTTTGCATCCAATTTGGTGAAAAACTAAAGAAGTTATCACATCTTCTTATTTTCCCATTATTTGCTCCACAAATTGCCCCATTTCGGCATGATCTTACGAAATAGCCCCAAAAACACGTTAACTGAATGAAAATTTTGTTACGAGGTAAGCCATAATCCGTTGGTCGACTGTCTTATTGCAAATCGCAATTGGCGTAAAAACCCAGCAGTCTTGTGGTCTTGTGAACATGGCGGGCGATGTGCGATTGCGATGTGGCAGACCCGATGAGAGTATTGACCGGAACCTAAAGTCGCATTGCATCCGAGATCTTTCTCATTTTGCAATCGACGGATAACCTAATGCGGGTCTTTATTTTCCTGCGAGTTGTGATTGCTATCGACGATTGCATTTATCGCATCACAACCTGGGTACGTTGGGGCCGATTTTCCATAATGACTTCCCTTCATTGATTTGCAATTGCGATCCATCACATCGCGCCTCCGGTCAACTCTTGAATGCTTTCCCGCCTGCCTTATCACGTTGCACCTTGGTTGTTCTGGGGTCGATTTTTAACGCTTACCCACCTTCGATTGCAATTTGCAATATGCGGGGGCCAATGACGGCCTACCACTTGGCACCTCCTCATTCGCTAAAGGGCCTTGCCACATCATCCAATCCGATCATGTGTCCAAGTCAAACCTGAACTTTGACTTGCTCCAACTTCTGCATATGAACTTGGATTTGAGTGTCGTTTGCACCGTTGGAATTAGAATAACGAACTCTTTGATCTGAAGATAAGTTTATCAAGATTCTAACACTCTTATTTTTTAGCCTTATTTTGAGCACTTGATTAGTGTCAAAGTTGACCAATTCAATTTATGCTCATACTTAAACAATATTCTAGGTTGAACATAATAATAATGTGATTCCTTTAGTCATCATCTTAGCTAATCTATTACTTTTCAAATCAAACCCCCACTCATGAATTGTTAGTTTTTTTATAATCGTCGTGCCAATTGGGAAAACTTTGCTTTCACTTGCTTTAAGGTATATATGATGGTAAGCTTGGGGTGGTTGACCTTCTTCCTACTTAATTTAGTAAAGTCTCAAGGTCCCTTATTTGGTTGCCCATAATATCCATTGTAGAACCATAATGACCTTAATGATTGTTATCTCCCCCACCCAGGTTCAATTCCTTGTGAGTGATATGATGATGAGATTTTTTTTTTTTTTGTAATGCCTATGTGCATATGAATATTGTTGTATTGACCCTTACTCCTCACCCTCTGACTGAGAGACAAGGTGATTGCCCTTGCAACAACAAAAAGGGGTGATAAGTCTAACTTTAACATGTTCTCTTCAATCCATTCAGTGGTGGTACATGTCATATTTGAGTGAGTTTATTTTCTTATTTTCCGCTTAAAAGCACTATTTATAAAGGTAAACCTAAATTCCAGCTCTTGTGAAAAGCAAACAATCCATGCAATGTTGATTATTCCATGCCTGGTTCTTCCACAAGGCTTCTCAATAATGTGATCTATAAACCTTATAACATGCACCTATGCAATGGTCTCCTTAACTATCACTTCATTAGGGATGAGATCCAAAATGGAAATAGATTCTTCAACAAGAATCCAAGGCATACTTTAAAGGTGAAGTGTGTGTCACATTATGTAGCGCATAATTAAATCACATATTGTGTGATTCGGATGTTGGCATCTTATACATCAATATGTTTACAATTAAAATTGTGCAACATTTACACTGTTAGGTAATTATGTTGTTTATCTAGCCATACAATTGTGAATGGAAGGTAGTACTCATTTCTAGCTTGTTGTCCATCAATCCCCGTGACACCTGCAAAAATTAAATGAAAATTTGATTTTTGTGATCAAATATTATTAATGATGGTACACCACAGTACACTCATTTCTTTTCAAGAATAATTACAAGGCCTAATAAGCCAAATCTATTTTTCTATAAGGTATCATCACAACCATTTTGTTGAAATAATCCATGACTATAGTCAAATAGTTGTTACCCCTATTAGTTATCTGTAGACCTGTAAGAAAAATCATTGAATCTAACTCCCATGGTTTATTTAAATGTGGAAACACATTTTAATGAAATTTCCTCCCATCATGTCATCTTTAGCCAATAGATATAGCTACACATGTGCATTATCGTCTTCTTCACTTTGAAGTGGTTTGCTTTTTGTAACAACTCTAATATGTTGGGTGTGGAGCCTGATTATCTTCTGTATTCAAAGGTATCAACCAGATGTATACCCTAGGAAGATTGTACATCCCTCCACGCGGGGGGCGGGGGGGATCCCCCCCAGCTGGGGGTTTTAGGGGTTCGGGGGCAGCGCCCCCGAAGCTAAAAACAGATGTAAAATTGCCTTGTAAAAGTCTAGCAATTTCTAGTCAATCTGGGTCATTCATTAGGCGGATGATCGAACGGTAGAAGTCATATTTAATTTAGGGTTTTTTGCCCTAGAAGGAAACCCTTCACTATATATGAGGGAATTGTATTACGTCTATTATATCTGTATTCTGAGTGAAGAAAAGAGAGGAGATTGAGAGCAAAGAGGGAGTTACAGCGGATCTGTTGTAGGTTGTATCTCTTCAGTTTACTGGATAATATAATAAAAGAAGGATTGGTTGTTTCTCAGTGGGTGTAGCCCAAACTGGGTGAACCACGTATATATGTGTCTCTCTTGTTTTATGCGTTTTCTGTGTTTATATTTCTGCAATTTTTTATGTGTTCCATTGCTCTGTAATATATAATTTCTAACATAATTTGCAATCTCCTTAAAGAACATAATAGATTTCAATGCGTACAAATTTGCATCCTTTAATGGGTGAAGCATACCATGGAAACTCTCATCCGAGAACTATAACTTTGGGAAGAGAAAAATCAGTCAATGGACCCATGTTGCTCCTAGATTTCCCAAAAAACTTCGTTTAGGGCTTCAGAATGGCTCCAGAAGTTCAGGACCTGAAATACTGCTAAAAACAGTAAACTATGCTACAATTTAGGAAACTGAAAAACTGAAAGAGACAGTTGTGGGGGTCCAATTGGGATAGGTGGGTGGCCACCAACATCCACTTGGATCATTCCTCCCCCCTTAGGAAGCAATGGTCCCCATTGCGTTGAGTTCCTTCATCTGCTGAACTTGGTCCCTGGTGAGCTGTTCTGCAACCTCTGTTGTGTCCAGTAATGGTGGGAAGCATGGTCGAGGGCGTTCCACATTGAATACTCGGTGCAAGTGAAGGAATGGAGGAATGTTGTGCTCCAAAGCATTGTTTCCCAGAGCCTTGGTAATGCTATAAGGACCATGTCAAAGTGGTCCGAGCTTCTGATGGGCTCTTGTAAGGCGTACTTTCTACAGATGTAACCAAACTTCGTTGCCCACCTGAAACTTGTGTGGTACCCCTGTGGGTGAGGAGAATTTGTTCTTGTGTTCTTTCATGATCGTATCCCTTTGCTGCGACTGCTGTGTGGAGGAACCCTTTGCAAGGGTCATGGATGTGGCGACAATCTTCCTCTTACTTTGGGAGCAAACCAGACAGAAAATAAATTTCCTAGTCTACAAGATGAACTTGCTGCCTTTCTTAGCAATGATCAAAGAGGTGGCGGTAGATGGGGCTACCTTTGGTATCCTGTATAATGAATTACACAAAGAAATAATGACAATGCAAGGCCTTGACTCATACACATCATGTCGCCTCCACAAGCATGGTTGGCCTAATAATACATCACAAACATCTAGATGTGCAACATCACACAATACCTCATCTGTGAAGGGTTTTTTGTTGTAGGGAAGGTAGCACTGCTGGCGAACTTCGAGATCTCGTCCTTGGTGAAGCCACCCGATACTATACGACTGCGAGTGTGGTGTAGTCAGAAGGCCAAACCGCTTCACGACCTCTGCTGAAATGAGGTTCTTTGGGCTGCCACTGTCGACAATGAATTGCAGTGGCGAACCCTTCACCCACATCTGTGAGTGGAAAAGATGTTCCCCCTCCTTTGGATCTTCGGGCTCATTCTTCTTGATCTTGGCGGTGACAACAGTGGTGCTGGGCTTTGCATCAATGACTTGCTTCCCTTTTCCATTCCCCTTGTCGGGTTCTAACTCAGGGTTAGAACATGTATCTGATTCTGAAGCCTTCAACTCGGCCACCAGCGACTACTTGGTCTGACACTCGCTTGTGTTATGAGTGGGACTCTTGTGGAACTCACACCACTTTCTAGTGTCCTTCTTCGACCTCGTGGTGTTGTTCTTTTCTTACAGCTTCGACAGGTTGTCTTGGGTTGCCCCGTCTTGGCTTTGTCCTTTGTTATGCGATTTGGGGAAGCCTTTCCCTTGCTTCAGATTCGCAGATCCAAAGTCTCGCTTCTTTTGTTTGAACTTTCGTTCAATTTTGACATTGTATCGGTACGTCGTGCTGAGCGAGGAGATGTTCAGGAACTCCATCTCTTCCTGGATGTATCTGTGTAGGTAGCTGCAGTATTTGAGTACCAAATGTAGCTCAAAGTCCTTGATACCAAACTGTGTATGAAGGGTATGAAAAATGTTTATGAACTCTGGCACATCTTGGTCCCTTCCTCGCCGAAGCGTGGTCCATTTTATGTATTTGTCCTCATAGCTTTTGACAGGGTAGTACTGCTCCTTGATGGCATCCTGGAAGGAATTCCAAGTGGGTGTGGCTAAAAATAGTGAGCTCGTACTTTCATCATTCTGCTTGCAGTAGGTTTCCCACCAGTCCTTGACGCGGGGGGCTACTTTGAGAAGAGCGAAAATAATCCTTTCCCAAATGGAAAAATCATGAACATAAAAAATACCCATCTAGCTGATTTAACCATTTATCTACGACATCTGCACCTATTTGACCCTTGAAGATGGGGATTTCAAAATTAACTTGTACTTTAAAGGGTGTGGCATTTCCAGAGTAGCTGTTGGAAGCCAATGCGTTGCCCTTGGGTAGCCGCTGAAGGATCTGGGAAAAGTTTTCCATCATGACGTTCCTTTGTCGCTTGAGGGCCTCTTCGAGCAAGATTTTGATAGGATCTCCTGCCCCCTCGTCTTTCTTTTCATTCGCCATGGGAGGTCGTCGGGATTTGCGAGGCTGGTCTTGCAAAGGTTCGACCAGTTCAAGCCCTAACTCCTTATATCTCGACCTCATTGGGGACATGCAAGGAAAGACAGAGAAAGAGCAGACTGCTCTGATACCACTGATCCAGATTTAAACAGGAACACAACAAATTACAGAGATAACCATAAACATAGAGATGCAACGAAAATAATACTTCATTTCATTAATGTAGAATACTAAAATATGCTTACAAACAGAAATGGAAATAAATCAGCTAGGGCGATGGTAGCTTATCTCTGAGAAGAGATGTGGCGGCTACATACCTCTGAACTGTGTTACAATGAGGCTCGAAAGCCTATTTATTGTTGAGAAACAATGGAAAACCATAAACATCTAAAAACCTAACCCTAGAAGATGAGACGCCAAACTGTGGGCCCCGTTTTGGGTAAATTGGTACATCAACTTCCTGGGATCGTAACTTTGGCACCCGATCTTTATTTGACATGTACAATAGGTCGTCAGAAAGATCTATCCGAGAACTATAACTTTGGGGAGAGCAACATCGGTCCATGGACCCATGTTGCTCCCATATTTCCCAAAAAAAACTTCATTTAGGGCTTCAAAACGGCTTCGGAAGTTCAGGACCCAAAATACTGCTAAAAATAGTAAACTATGCTACAATTTAGGACACTGAAAAATTGAAAGAGACAATTGTGGGTGTCCAAGTGGGATAGGTGGGTGGCCATCATCATCCACTTGGATCAGTTGGCCAACATAAACTCTTAGTATATAATAATTATAATATAACAAAAACTACTTTCATGGTTTGTTAAAATCAATGAATATTTATTAATGAGAGAAAATAATTAAATAAGCAACAAAAATTTCATGTACCATTAAAACTAACTTATTCATATAATCTTCAACAAGCATCCTTAGGTTGCAAAGCTAATTTATGCAAGGTTTTAAAACATAAACCAATAAATAATTCAAGCTAATTTATCAAATGAAAGAAACATGCATATATACTACCTTTTTGAATACAAATATATATAATGGGTTTTAAGAATACATGCTTAAAAGAAGTATATAGTTAATAGAACAATCCCCTTAGTCATAGCTTTAGTAGTATTAGCTCCAACAACAACAACCTCCAAGCCTTAGATTTGAAACAAACTATGTGAGACATCAATGTTCTTCTCCCAATCATTAATTGTACATTATCCTTCCCTCTAAAATTAACTCCATAATGCATAAGCTCAACAATTGTATAAAATTATGCAAGAACTCATATAATGGTCCTGCGATCTCTTGGTCCTCTTCTCACAACCATGATGAGATTACATTTTTAAGAAACATGTGACTATGCGAAGAGATATGATTGGTGAATCTGCATATTTGATCAGGGTTTCTTTTACTCTTTTTCTTTGCTACATGTCGTGCACCACAAGAGGGGGCCCATTCCCCTCATATCGAAACATCATCTTGAGGTATATCAAATTGTCAGATGACTCCTAATTTGATAAAATCCTTGTGCATTGCATCCTCCTAGTGGTATGGAGCAGGAACAACTTGAGGGTTTGACAACTACAATGGATACATGGGTTGGCTAAGCCTAACAATGAAGAAATATTGGATGATATCTTCCAATGGTAGCAAAAGACCCCAAATTAGAAGTCAAATCCAACAAAATCATGACATACATTCAATTTATGCTAGAGATTTCCCTAATTAGCAAATTTAAAGGGTCCTAGCCTTAAAAAAGTCTCTCATCTAGTGGATATAGAGTAAGTGGAAGCCAAAGGGACAAGTTGAACTGGAGTTGGGAGCCAATGGTTTTTTTACAATAGCTTTTTCTAACCTAGAGGAAAAAATTAGAGTATTCGGAAATGGGCCCTATGTTTTCAACTTAGCAGAGATATATTATGTTTCTAAAACGAACATTTCAACCTAGACAAGTAAATTTTGTAGGCAACTCTAGTATGGATCCAACTTTTCTCCCTCCCAAGAGAATTATGGGAGGAAGAAATGTTGTAAGTCATGAGCAATGCTCTCGGTTAATTTATCAAAATATCATAAATCACGAAGAGAGGTAGATATATTTCATATGCTAGAATTTGCATCTACATGAACATATCCCAACCCCCACCAACTTCCATTGACATCTCTTTCTAGGACTTGATCTAGAAGTGATTGCTTGATTATGAACATGTTCCTTTCTATTGCCACCACTTCCATGAGTATGGTCACCTCTTTTTCCCCAAAAGTTCCTCATGCTTGGAATCCTCGAGAAGATCAGGAAGGGTATAACCATCCCCCCCACATTTACCCATTTTCACCAACCTACTGGGGTAAACATGAGTTGAGGGCTACTATGACATGTCTCAACCTCCTAAGTTAAGGAAGATTAATCGACAAACTGAAACTTTACTAACCTTCCTTAGGAGCTACAAGACCCCCATGAGCCAAAAAACCACTCGAGATTGACATAGACTTATACAAGAACACAACATAATACATATACAAACATAAACACTAAGATGCAACAACAATAAAACTTCCTTTCATTAATACCAAAGAACTAAAATATGCTTACATACATAATGTAAATAAACTAGCTCGGGTGATGGTAGCTTATCTATGAGAAGAGATGTGGTGGTTACATTCCTCTGAACTGTGTTACAATGAGTCTCGGTGGCATTTTTATCATCGAAAAACAATGATAAACCCCAAACATCCAAAAGCCCAACCCTAGGAAATGAAGCGCCAAAAGCTTGTGGGCATCGTTGAGGTAAGTTGGAACATCAACTTCCTGGGGTCGTAACATTGGCATACGATCTCCGTTTGGCTACCATAATACCTCGTTTCGAAGAGGAGGTTGTAAACAAACTGGTAAGCTAATTTTTACACTTTTTCAATCTCTCTATTTACCCTAAAAATGTCTTTTAGTCCCTCGAAACGACTCTGAAATTTTAGGACCCGAAAAACTGCCAAAATTAGTAAGTTGTGCTACAATTGAGAAAACTAAAAAGAAACAACAGTGGGGATCCAAGTGGAATAGGCGGGTGGCCACCAATATACACCTAGATTACAGGTGCTACAACTCTAATTTAACTTTCCTTTTTAGTGATCTGGACTCCCAGTCGCTTGCATAACAAAGCAAGCCAACAACTATAACCCTCCAATCGCATGGATAACCTGTTAGGATATTCTGACACATAGGAAATAATTAAGTACAACTTGTTCTAGTGTATAGTTAGGTAAAGTGTGTTTCTTTAGTATGTTCTTTTTGTAACTTACAATTCGACAGTCACGATATGTTCTAGACATGAAGTGATCTGACGGTTCATTCTCTCCTCGATATTACCGAAACTTGATCCGTGGCTTAATACCCGATTGGTCCATGATCTCTATTTAAAGAGCATGGAGGGTCATTTTTTAGGTGACCATTCATGAGAGAAGCTTATGTAAATTTTCTTTCTTTTACATTGATAAATTGACTGAAGTGACTGCGTTGGTTAAAGTAGTGGACTGTTTTCCTCTGAGGGTTTTAACCACGTCAATAATATCGGTGCACTGATCTGTGATCTATTTGTGAATGGTGTCCTTTGGTGTTTTATCTAAGGAACTTACCCTGTAAATTACTACATGGTATCATAGCTATTCGAGGGACGCATCCATTGGTGATTCAAATCCAAAGACAATACAACTGCATCTGAATGTCGTTTAGTATATCTACTGTTTCTGGCCACTTTCGGTCTGAGAGGACTGCTCTATTGTGTTAGGAGCATCTGTTTCAGTGAGGAACTCCTTTCGTTTCACGCGAAAAGTTTTCGATAGCCCTAACTACGTCATTTTTAGATCTAGAGGTTATGTCCTCACTCTTGGTTCTAGACCTATTACATGGGCTTGCAAGAAACAAAGTGCCATTTCTCTTTCTTCAGTAGAAGCAGAGTATCATGGCGTCATTAAAGCTAGTAAGGAAGCTTTGTGGCTTCGTCAGATCCTGTCAGAGTTTAGTTTTCAACAGTAACATATGACTACACTTTGGTGTGATAATCAAAGTGTCATTCAGCTATGCAAAGATCCAGTCCAACATGAGTGTATTAAACACATTGAACTACACATGCACTTCATCATAAAGCTCATTCATGACCATGTTCTTGAAGTGCAATATTGTTCAACCGATGATCAGGTTGTAGACATCTTTAGAAAGGCTCTCACAGAGGCGAAGTTTAATAAACTTTGATTTATGATTGGAGTTCAGGAAGTTGTCACTAAGGGGGGATAGGCTCTAATGCCTCCTTCCTTCTCCTATTATGTCATCTTTGTACTTCCTTCAATCCTATCCCATTTTTTTCTTAAGGGGTAATACTAGAATATTCCGACACATAGGAAATAATTAAGTACAACTTGGTCTAGTGTATAGTTAGGTAAAGTGTGTTTCTTTAGTATGTATTTTTTGTAACTTACAATCCGACAGTTACGATATGTTCTAGACATGAAGTGATCTGACAGTTCATTCTCTCCTTTGTATTACCGACACTTGATCTGTGGCTTAACACCCGATTGGTCCATGATCTCTATTTAAAGAGGATGTAGGGTCATTTTTTAGGTGATCATTCATGAGAGAATTTTATGTAAATTTTCTTTCTTTTACATTAATAAATTGCCTGAAGTGGCCGCGTTGGCTCAAGCCGTGGACTGTTTCCCTCTTTGAGGGTTTTAACCACGTCAAGAATACTGGTGTATTGATCCGTGATTTGTTTGTGAGCGGTGTCCTTTAGTGTTCTATCTAAGGAACTTACCCTGTAAATTCCTACATGGATAACCCTGCCTCCTATCGACTATAGTCTAAATTTCATAGTTTTGAGCATGCAACCTCGAAATCTAAACCACTTTTTCAGGGCTAATATCCAAACCTCTGCCCATAACCTGATAGAACTTTCCAGAATTATGAATAACACAAGGACAAAGCCATTAATGCAAAAAATAGTCAAGAACTTAACCTAACCAGGCCTAACCATGACAGACATTCCATCAAACGCATAGTGAATATGAAATCTACAAGTCATGAATGCATATATGAACACAAGGGTCTGATACTTATATGAGAATCATCAATAAGGTCTAATACCCTCTCACAATAGTTGTAATATATCTATTAGGTCATGCATTCAATAATCATTCATTTGTTAATCAAAACATGATAAAAACCATAAATGGAACTATCATAAAATCATGGTTATAACCATCATATAACCAGAACAACAACAATGATAGAAAAACCATTAAAGCCACATCATAATAAGTAAATTTACTCATAAAATACAAGATGAAAATAACTCTTATTAACACATGCAAAAGCCAAGGAAGTCAGGGACTTCCACGTACCAACAGACCATATATTGGGCTGAACCAAATCTTTCTTTCATCCAATCACCCCCATGCCATATTCCAAGCATGAATGTTGTATCTCATGGGATAAACCAATACATTAACAAACAAGGGAAAGAAAGGTGTTATCTCATAAGCCTAAGGCTCAAGACCAACCTTAGTGTGGGAGGGTTATTCTACCTTATATTCAAGGAGTGACAGATAAGATCGCTAAAATCCTGAGAAAGAAAAACACAATCACGCAATTTTCAGCCCCTGGAACTATTAGGCAAGGTATGAGGTCTTTCAAAGATAATATTAATAGACATCAACTTAAGGGAGTCTATAAAATAGATTGTTCATGTGGAAAAAGTTACATTGGTGAAACAGGTCGCTCCTTGCAGACAAGACTCAAGGAACATGGAGCTAATATTAGGAAAATGTCTCGAACTTCGGCCCTTGCAGAGCATTCCTCAAAAACCAAGCACCATGTCTGCTTGGAAAACACCTCAATTGTCGCAAGGGAAGAAAAACATCATAGGCGAAAGATTAGAGAAGCTCTTGAGATTATCAAACATCCACATAATCTCAACAGGGACAATGGTATTGAGATTAGGGGAAGCTGACTTCCTTTAATTAGAGAAATTAGGATCACCGATACATCTCAGGTATAGCGCTCAGTGGGTAGATATCTCCCTCTCCTATTCTAGCAGTTATTAGTTAGAGGCATTACTTTCATGGTTACTCTCAATAATAACTTCCAATACTCTTAAGTATGAATTATAACATTTACAATAATAATTATGATAATAGCTATTACTATTATCATTAATTATTATTATGAAATGTTATTATTAATTATTAATTAAGACCTATTAATAAATCTATTAATTAAATAAACTATTAATAAAAATTAAAACATTTAGTAGTAATATTAGGATTTGATATAATTAATTAAACTATTAATATTAATTATTAGTTATTAATGATTAATTATTTTAATACATTAATATTAATATATTTTTACTATTTACTATTTAATATTAAGACAATATACTTAATATACTTTTTAGTTAATAATATTTTTATATATACCATACTTAATATATATTGAATATTAATACTAATATTTAATATAAATATTTATTATAATAATATTGATAATAACTATTACTATATCATTGAATGGTTAGTATTATTAATTATTATTTAAGATTTATTAATGAATATATTAACTAAATTAAACTATATTAATAATTAAAACATTTAGTAGTAAATATTTATGATAAAGATTAAAGAAATCAAAGTATTTATATTTATTACATTTAATAATTGGATTAAATAATAGTTTTAAAATATTTTAAAATACTTAAAATTATTTAAAAATAAGGATAATAATAAATAAAAATGATTAAAACAAGCCGACATCCATCCCATTTAAATCTACTCACCTCAAAATTATTTAAAACCCTCAATCAAGCTCTTCTACTATCAACATTTAAGAAGTCCTGATGATGGATCCCTGTTGGGATTTGAAACGCTGACGGAAAATGGTTTTTACTGTGGGTTCTTCGGTTACTAAGTTAGAACTAAGGGAAACTAAAGGTTGAACCACCTCCACCCTCACAATACCACGATCTCACCTAAACAGGTCCCGAGATCACAAAACCAAACCAAGCTCGGATGCATCAAAATTCCTTCACCATCCCTTCAAGAATTTTCTTGTCTCCGCCCACCTGTTGAGGGCTTCCCAGAGAAAACCATCTCCACCCCAAACCCTTGGGATTTTCCTAAGACCACCTCACCCATATCCAAAACCTTATGGAAATGCAAAGCTCAACCAAAAATTAATCCCATCACACCATGGCTATCCAAAAATGGCAAGGCAAGGATGAAATCATTGTCAAACTAGGCAAAACCGATGACAATGACAACAAATGAACCAAATGCATGTACGATGCATGGAAAAAATAGCAAGGAAATCATACATGCAACTCGATAACTGCAAGTAATCCCGTTGTAGCCACTTGATCCAACTTTTCATTGCTTGATCCTTGCTTTCCTTTGATTTCTTTTGCTTTCTTGTCCTCCCTTTCCTTCCTTTGTTTTCTTGCACCTCTTAGTGCTCTTCAACTCTTTGAAACCAATTTCTCACATGAAACCTATGACTTTTGATCTCCCTTTTCTCATAATTTCTTTTATTTCCATAAATAAATGCTAATAATTGCCACTTTGCCTTTTCAAAGCCTTTGTGAATGCCTTTGCTAATTTCTCTTTGCCATAATAAACAACAAGTGATATCCACTATGATGTTTTGCCCAACATTCAACTTGGAATAAGTGTCCCATGATCTTTGTCTTGTTTTACCTTTATTAACTTTATTATGTGAACTTTTAACCAGGGGTTGTTACAGACCCCTCCCCCTTAGGGGAACACAATCCTTGGTGTTCTATGACACCTATAACCAACAAGACTGTTGAAAAGAAAAACATATTGCCCATGGATCTTTATAACTTAGCTCGATGCATTATTTACAATGAACAACCTGCTAAAAAGCAAAACCAACATGACAAACATGACAACATAACAACCACACCGCTTATTGGAGCTTTATAATGCAACTCATTACAATATTTACAATTTCAACCATACATAAATATGTGCATATACCAAAAACTCATTTGCCTCCACTGACAAATAATGAAGGATACATAGCCCACAACTCATCATCCATCTCCCATGTAGCTTCATCGGGCCCAAAGTGCTTCCACTGCATTTTAAATTGCTTGATTGCTTTGTTCTAGAGCATGAGTCGTTTCCACTACAATATGCACCGAGGTTTCAGTTGGAATTCTCCTTCTCGCTCCACCTACAATACAAACCAATCAATCACATGATCAACATCTTTCACATATATGTTAAGTAATGAAACATGGAAAACATTATGGACTTTCACTGTCATAGGCAATGTAAGTTTATAGGCCATTGGTCCAATCCTCTCGAGGATCTCAAAAGGCTCACAGTACCAAGGTGCCAACTTGGCACGTGATCCAATCCTCAAGGAGCTCCTCTTGGGCTTGATGCGCAAGTACACATGTCCCCCAACCTGAAACTCCTTAAACACCTTGTGTTGATCTGCATATCTCTTATGTATATCCTGTGATGCCTTTAGATTCTTCTTGATAACCTACATTTCATGTTCCATCTCTGCTAACATACTCGGTCCAATCAATATCGTGTTCACTGGATCCTTCCATTTGATGGAAGTATTACAACTCCGCCCATAGAGTGCCTCAAACAGACTCATCCTTAGTGACTCATGATAACCATTGTTGTAAGAAAAATCCACCAGTAGAAGATACTCCTCCCACCTTCGCTGCTGATGCATGACACACATCCTCAACATATCCTTGAGTATCCTATTGACCCTCTCTATCTGTCCATCTGTTTATGGATGATAAGTTGTACCGAAGGCCAAATTTGTACCCAAACTTGTAAACAACTCCTTCCCAAACTTGGAAGTGAACTTGGAATCTCTATATGATATGATCTTCTTAGGATTACCATGCAATCTCACTATCTCCCTAATGAAGATTTCAACTACCTCATTAGCTTAATTAGTAGTCTTCACTGGAATGAAATGAACTACTTTGTTGAACCCATCAACTACAACCATGATGGAATCATGTTGCTTTGATTTCCTCGGAAAATATGAAATAAAATCCATGGAAATGACCTCCGATTCCCACTCTGGAATCAGAATAGGATGTAACAAACTAGTTGGGTGCTTATGCTCAGCTTTTGTCTGCTGACAGTCGAGACGTCTAGCAACAAAATCTACCACTTCCTTCTTCAAATTCGACCAATAGTAGAACCTTTTCACAGTTTTCAACATATTCTGATATCCCGGGTGACTTGAATATGGCTTGACATGAAACTCCCTCAAGATAATCTTCTTAAGGTCACTGTCATCCGACACATAGATCCTGTCCCTAAATCTCACCAAGCCATTTGTCGTGAGATGATAATCCACATCCTATTCCCCTGTACCCTACTGTAACTTGTGCTTAAGTATGCCACTTGCTTGCAATGACTCAAGATAATGTGAATAGGTGGGATATAGTGCCTTAACATAGGCTGTGAGAGGAACATCTATTTAAAATCTAGTGGCCTTTATGTCATGCATAATGGATCTTATTTCTAATGCTAAGGCAAGAGGGTCGTCATTGAACAATTTGATCATGAAATGAACCAGTTCAACCTCATAGTGTGAGTCGTATAATTCCTTCAACTTCTTTAAGGCTTCAAAGGCATTTGAAAATGGAAAAATATGACGACTCACCTCTTCGTTTATTGATGTTGCAATCAAGGCATATGCCTTATTTTTCTTATTTTCCCAAATGGAAAGCTCCTTACGTGAAGTGGGCTTCTTGGGTGCATTTCCTCCTTCACCTTCACAAACCCTTTTCCACAACTCATTAAAAATTAATGTGTGTTTTATCTTCTGGGACCATTCATGATAGTTCCCTTTGCTAGAGAGAACCACTCCCACAATGGAAATAAGTGAATGCATAATTAAATTATGAATTTGACTTCAAGTTCTTTAAAAATCCATGTATATGTAATCTGTCTCAACATCTCTCAACGAAATTTGCATGCCATACCAAGCGCCAATGCATATGTATACTATAATACATGAAGCAACATATGGACTAAATCACACA
The DNA here is from genome assembly GCA_000404065.3 of Pinus taeda. Lineage (NCBI taxonomy): Eukaryota > Viridiplantae > Streptophyta > Pinopsida > Pinales > Pinaceae > Pinus > Pinus taeda. The sequence goes on along the minus strand of APFE031673444.1, from coordinate 51,416 downwards.
CACACACATATATATATGTGTGCCAACATATATATGAATTACATGTGATTTTAGACACCATCACATGTGATTCACGACCTTCAAGATATATAACAATGCATTACGTTCTATCATATATGATATGGCCATTAAAAAATAAACTTCAACTCATGCATGTCTACCATAATGCATATATTGTCCTTCAAAAGGGACTCAACACATATATAAAGAGCATATATTTATCATTTGTTAAACCCAACACACATACGATCTTTTAAGTGATTAGTAAACATGTATTTGAATACGACCTTCAAAAACCCAACGTTCAAAGCATTTTTTTTTAATACTTAAATACAAACATACATACATTCAACACAACCATTAACATATAGGTCCAACACACAGGTTTCAACCATGCATAGTTCACAACACCACAGTACCACAATGTTCACGTTGGCATTAATGCTCGGGTACTAGATTCATATGCCTTTTCATGCTTCAATGGCAAGGGTTTCGACCAACATATTCAATGTAGAGTCATTCAGTCTTGCAACAATGACCAAATGGGTAACAACATTCAACGTTGGGTAGAGTTCAGTCACAACCAGGCGTCAAAATTATCCAAGCACAAAGCCAACGCTCAAAACCCCCATATCACCACAACACTCAAATCATCCACCCTCACCGCACCATCACCCTTCAATGTTGCTTCTTTCAATATGATTTGTGCATAGGGACAAAGAGCAGAGGAATGATGGCAAAGAATGCAAGAGTTGAAAAAAAAAAAAAAAAAAAAAAAAAAAAAAAAAAAAAAAAAAAAAAAAAAAAAAAAAAAAAAAAAAAAAAAAAAAAAAAAACCATTTTGGGAGCTAACTTTGATAGCATGTCAGGCTAGACGTAACTCCATGAACGTGATTGTATATTTTCATTAAGAGATCATTGATAAATACATTGAATGGAGAATCTTGGAATTGAAATTCCAGTGTCTCTTCACCTTCCTTATTTTTGTATTTACAATGTTTACATAATTTTCATAATTCCAAAGATTAGGAGTTAACAAAGCCAAATATTGTCCAACCCTTGAAACCGTTATCAAATACTGACATATACTAACTTCAATGATCGAATCAAAATAACATACTAAAATGCAAATTTTAGTCCCCTGCAAACACGAGTTTAGTCTTGAGGATCTCAAAAGGCCCACAGTACCAAGGTGCCAACTTGGCACATGATCCAATCCTCAAGGAGCTCCTCTTCGGCTTGATGCGCAAGTACACATGTCCCCCAACCTGAAAATCCTTAAACACCTTGTGTTGATCTGCATATCTCTTATGTATGTCTTGTGTTGCCTTTAGATTCTTCTTGATAATTGTCATTTCGCTAACATATTCGGTCCAATTAATATCGTGTTCACTGGATCATTTGATGGGAGTATTACAACTCTGCCTGTAGAGTGCCTCAAATAGACTCATCCTTAGTGACTCATGATAACCATTGTTGTAAGAAAACTCCACCAGTAGAAGATACTCCTCCCACCTCCATTGTTGATGCATGACACACATCCTCAACATATCCTCGAGTATCCTACTGACCGTCTCTGTCTGTCCATCTGTCTATGGATGATAAGTTGTACTAAAGGCCAAATTTGTACCCAAACCTGTAAAAAACTCCTTCCTAAACTTGGAAGTGAACTTGGAATCTCTATATGATATGATCTTCTTAGGATTACCATGCAATCTCACTATCTCCCTAATGAAGATTTCAACTACCTCGTTAGCTTAAATAGTAGTCTTCACTAGAATGAAGTGAACTACCTCGTTGAACCTATCAACCACAACCATGATGGAATCATGTTGCTTTAATGTCCTCGGAAAATATGAAATGAAATCCATGGAAATGACCTCCCATTTCCACTCTGGAATCAGAATACTCTATAACAAACTAGATGGGTGCTTACGCTCAGCTTTTGCCTGATGACAGAAGAGACGTCTAGCAACAAAATCTGCCACTTTCTTCTTCAAATTCGACCAATAGTAGAACTTTTTCATAGTTTTCAACATATTCTGATATCCTGAGTGACCTAAATATGGCTTGACATGGAACTCCCTCAAGATAATCTTCTTAGGGTCACTGTCATCTGACACATAGATCCTGTCCCTAAATCTCACAAAGCCATCTGTCGTGAGATGATAATCCACATCCTATTCCCCTGTACCCTACTGTAACTTGTGCTTAAGCTCCCTGTACTTATCATCATATTGTCCTTTCTGTAAGATCATATCTTTTAAATCTTTCCCATATGAACTCATAGTTGTTATGTGATTTACGTGTACTCTTCTGCTAGGAGCATCTGCAACCCTGTTCTCTTTACCATTAATGTACCTTATCTCGAAGTCAAACTCACTGAGCGTGGCCAATCACCTAACTTCCCTGACATTAAGATTAGGTTGGTCAAATAAGTATCTCAATCCACTGTGATCACTCATTAAGACAGACCTCCTGCCAAGAAGATAATGTCTCCATATCTTCAATGCATGGATGATCGCTTCCAACTCAAGATCATGCATCACATAATTTCGTTCATGCTCATTTAGTTTCATTAAATCGTAGCACACCACCTGTCCCTCCTGCATCAAGACTCCACCAAGCCCCCTCTTGAAAAAATTTGTAAATACCACAAACTCCTTATCTGGATCTGCAATCTTTAGAATTGAAGCATTTATAAGCAACTACTTCAACTACTCAAAACTCGTCGAACATTCCTCTTTCCATTTAAATTTCTTCCCTTTCCTCTGCAATGATGTTATAGAACATGCAATCTAGGAGATGTTCTTGATGAACCGCTTGTAGTAACCTACTAGCACCATGAATGATCTGACCTCATCCACATTCCTAGGAGATGCCCATTCCACTGCTATGCCTTCCTTGGAAACAACATGTCCCAAGTAATGTACCTCTGACTAAAAGAAATTGCACTTATTAAGCTTGGCATATAACGATGCTCTCTTATCAATCTCAATATTTATGCTAAATGTTAGGTGTGATCTTCCTCATTCTTGGAATATATCAATATATCATCAATGAATACAATCACAAACTTGTCCATATAATGACGCAACACACTATTAATCAAACACATGAAAGTAGCTAGAGAATTAGTTAAACCAAAAGGAACCAGAACAAACTCATAATGTGAATACCTGGTATGGAAATAAGTATTGTAGATATCCTCTTCCTTGATGCACACTTGATGTTATCCTGATTTCAAATCAATATTTAAGTATACTATTGCTCCCTTAAACTGATTAAACAAGTCATCGGTCATTGGCAATGATTACTTGTTGATCTTCACCTTATTTAGCTACCTGTAATCAATTCACAATATGAGATTACCATCGTTATTTTCCATGAACAAAAATGGTTCACCCCAGGGCAATACACTTGGCCTAATTTATCCCTTTTCAAGCATTTCCTTCAATTGCAACTTTAATTTCACGAACTCTGGAGTGCTCATCCTGTAAGGTGCCTTTGATGTTGGTGCTGCTCCTGGTACCAACTCAATAGAAAAGTCCACTTCCCTGTGGGGAGGAAACTCTGAAATCTCCTCTAGGAACACATCTTGATACTGCTACAAGATAGGGTACCTCTTAAGGACTTCTGCATCCTCGACATCCTTACCCTTTTCACTGGAAATATGAACTACAAACAATACACACCCCTTCCTACATTTGCGTTTGGCCTGCATATTTGTAACCATCCTCATCGATGTAGGCTTTTTCTTACCTTGCAAGATTCTCTTTTCCCCATTATCATCCAAGCACTCAGTGGCCTTGTCATGACAATCCACTTTGGTCTTGTGGAGGTACAACCATTCCATACCCAAAAACATACTATATGATCCCAACGGAAGCACATTTAGATGTGTTGATGTAGGCATACCATTAAGCTCAAATGCACAACCTCTTACGCAGTGATGAACTTTTTTCTTAATACATGTAGCGAACTGCACCAACCAAGACTATGCATGCACTTATTTTCTCAAACCACACTTATCCACCATGTCAATATTAACAGAACTATAATTGGATCTAGGGTCAATCAAAATAAAAACAACTCGATCACAAATATTACCTTCCATCTCAGTAATGGATGCCTGGTGATCTACTTGCTTGTTGTCCATAATTGCATAAATATGAGGAATGTTATGGCTAACATCCCCAACTTTTTGCGCCTCCCGAGCATTGTAGATCTGAGGCCTACCACCTTGATACAATGGAAAATCCTTCTTACGATGATCTTTTCCACAAATCCGACACTATAGTGGTCCCCTACCATCACCTCTATTATGTTACTCTCTAGATTATGACCCATGTCCCTTCTCAACTAAATTATGCTTCTTGTAAGGGATAACATTTTCTTTCTCACCTACATCCTCAGGTCTTCCCCACTTCGGTGGCCACTTCCCTTTAACCTTATCATTCCCCTTCAAATCACGCTTAGGTTTAGCTTTAAGCTTTGATTACTCATAACAATGCATAATTTTTATGATGACTTCATCCAGTGACCGAGGCTCATCGAACTCGATCCGGTCTCTATATGTTGCTGGCAACCCACTAATGAACCTTTTAACCTTTGCTTTCTCATCCTTGAGGTAAGGCACATACCTCAATAGCTCCACGAACCTGCTAGTATACTCATCATCTGTCATAGAACCCATCTGCAGCTCATAAAACTCCTTAACTTTGTCATCGTAATATCTCTCATATAGGTACTTCTTCTTGAAGAGTTTGTCGAACTCATCCCAAATCAACTCTTCTTCTCGAATGCCTCTGACATTCTTCACATCTTCGCACCAGATATTTTCTCTCCCTTTAAGACTGAAGGTAGTTATTTTGGCTTTCATGTTCTCTAAATAATTATGCAATATGAAGAATTTCTTCATCCCAAGAAACCATGCCTATGCATCTTCTGACTTCTTCATCTCTCCATCAAATGTGGGAGGCTTGACTTTATTGAACTCCTCAGGAAAGTACTCACTCTATCTATAAGGATGGTGACGGTGATGTCTCATGAATTGGGAACTAGAATGAAACCCATACATACTAGTCCTCCTGTTAGGTGTATCCAATGATTTGCCACCTCTGACTGTGGCACCTTTATCCAACCTGTATCTTGATCGAGATTTACTACCATATGCCCCATTGATATTCCCTTGGTGTTCTTGATTAATCGCCAATTGTCCTTGTATTTGCAAGCCTAACAAACTTTGAAGGATGACTGCATTGACTTATGCCTACTTTTGTTGAGCCCTTGTAAGTCTTTCTCGAGTGTCAACCAACCTGTCATTGTTTTCCTTGTAACTTCTAATCTCTACTTTCGAACTCCTTAATGTATCTTTTATATGGGAGAATAATCATCTCGTTGCTACCCAATGAATATGTAGGGAGAGTCACATGAAATGTAGTACATAATTTTTCTCGCCATCTTTGATTCTCTTCTTCTTGCAAGCATGCCATGTTAGATAAATGAAATAGATACCACAAACAAAATCATACCTAAATGATATTGAGGGGAGGCTATCTCATCTGCAAAATCAATGTAAATTAGCACGATATATGTACATAGATAATCATATCAATATATTGACATCATGCATGACAACACTAGTTGCATAAAATGACCTCATGCACGAAAACCATAACCATGACAATGCATGCACAACAACATGCATCTAGCCCATTTGGTCCAAGTGTTTGAACCATGCTCTGAAAGTAATTTGTGGTATCAGATAACACCCAAAGAGAGCACAACCTCCTATGATACCAGTCTATAACCCCCCCTCCCACATTTACCCACTTTCATCGCCCTGCCAGGGTAAACATGAGCTAAGGACTACTATGACATGACTCAACCTCCTAAGTATAGTTAAGGAAGTGGAATCGACAAACTAGAACTTTATTGACCTTCCTTAGGAGCTACAGGACCCTAAGGAGCTAAACAACCACTCTAGTTGCCATAACTATGAGCTAACTTGCCTTTTTAGTGATCTAGACTCCTAGTCGCTTGCATAACAAGGCAAGGCAGTAGCTAAACCCTCCAGTCGCATGGGTAAACCTTCCTCCTAGTGACTATAGTCTAGATTTCCTAGTTCTTAGCATGTGACCTCGAAATTTGAGCCACTTTTTCAAGGATAGTATCGAAACCTTTCCCCAAAACTTGATATAACTTTCTAGAATGATGAATGACACAAGGACAAGGTTTAATGCAAAAGTTAGTCAAGAAATTGACCTAACTAGGCCTAACCATTATAGACATTTCGTTAAACACATAGTGAGCATGAAATCTACAGGTCATGAATGCATATCTAAACATAGGGGTCTGATACTTATCTAGAATCATAGAGAAGGTCTAATACCCTCTCACAATAGTTGCAATAACATCTATTAGGTCATGCATTCAATACCCATTAATTTACCAATCAAAACATGATAAGAGCCATAGCTAGAATTTGTCATAAAACCATGCCTATAACCAGCCTATAACTAGAATAATAACAATGATAGAACAACCATCAAAGGTACATCATAACAAGTACATTTACTCATAAAATACAAGAGGAAAATAACTCTTATTAACATATGCAAAAGCCAACCAAGTCACAGACTTCCACGTGCCGCCCAACCAATGATTGGGTTGAACCAAATATTTATTTTAGCCAATCACCCCCGTGCCATATTCCAAGAATGAATGTGGGATCCCATGGGATAAACCAATACATAAACAACCAAGGGGATCTAGAGGTTAAACCACCTCCACCTTCACACTATCACAACCTCACCGAAATTGGTCCCGAGATCACAAAACCAAACCAAGCTTAGATGCCTCAAAATTCCTTCACCATCCCTTGAGGAATTTTCTCGTCTCCACCCACCTATTGAGGGCTTCCTGGAGAAATCCATCTCCACCCCGAACCCTTGGGATTTTCCTGAGACCACCTCACCCATATCCAAAACCTTTCAACAATCCAAAGCTCAACCAAGAATGAATCCCATCACACCATGGATACTAAAAAATGCTAAGGCAAGGTTGAAACCACTATAAAACCAGGAAAAACCCATGCTAATGTCAACGATTGAACCAACACCCACTTGCATTTACCATGCATGCCAAAACTAGCAAGGAAACCATACATATAACTCGATACCTACAAGTATTCCGTTTGTAGTTGCTTGATCGAACTCTTCCTTGCTTGATCCTTGCTTTTCTTTTCTTTATTTTGCTTTCTTGTCCTCCCTTTCCTCCCTTTGCTTGCTTGCTCCTCTTTGTGGTCTTGTCCTCTCTTAAACCAATTCAAAAACTAAAATGACAAAAGGCCCCAAACCGATGCTCTGATGCCTTTTTGTTATTGATGCCTCCAATTTCTTCATTTTTTCTCCATTTTTTGTCAATTTCATCCTCACATGCAACCTGTGACCTTTCATCTCCCTTTTCTCCTAATTTCCTTTATTTCCATAAATAAACTCCAATAATTTCCACTTTGCCTTTTCAAAGCCATTGCCAATGCCTTTGCCATAATGCCCACTATGATGTTTTGCCAAACATTCATGTTGGAATAAGTGTCCCATGACCTTGGTCTTATTTATCCTTGATTAACTTTATTACATGAACTTTTAACCTGGGGATGTTACAAAGGGTTCACCAAGGTTATTTCTAGGCATTGCAATATGTAAGTCCATTCCTTAGAAAACATGAATGCATTATTGAAACTAGCAATAGCCATTAAGGGCTAGCCAGCCTAGGCAATCGAGATTGGTGAAAACCCTCTTTAGAAATGGTGGAGCTATGACCCAAGGGGAGGAAGCCCCTATTTAACAGTAGCACTCAATTTATACCTAGGTGACTTAAGGTGGAATCATAAATCATGTGGAAGTTCCAATATGGTTTTGGAAGAACTAAACATTACTTCTACAAATGGTACATTACGTGATATGTACGTAGATGACCCCCATCTTACAAAGATAGCAAAAAAATGTAATTGTGAAGACCCACTTTCCATTATGGAGCAACAAGTCAAATTAATCCACAAAACCCTTCTTAAGGCAAAGTGGAAGCGATAATATGAAACCCTGGGCAACAACTTAGCTGCCCCTACTCTAGGGCTTATACTCTTGTCTTTCAAAGATGTTCCAAAAATACGAAAGCATGACAGAAAAATAGGGGATACTCCTAGAAGAATAGAGAGAGGATTTAGTTAAATTTAGAAGAATTGTAGTAATGAAGGAGGCATTTTCCTCCAAAGCTCCAAATTTCCCATGAACATTATATCCTAGAATATCAGGGGACTCAAGTGCAAAGGTAATCAAAGAGTCATAAAGGACAAGATCAGACATAAGCAACCAACTATCATTATGTTGAAAGAATCCAATTGTAGTAGGGAAAAGGTTTTCAAAATTGCTTCATGTTATTTTGCCATAGTAAAGGAACAAATTTAGATTATTTGCTAGTTCTAAAGGCCTTGTTATTTTTTCTTAGGGTTATATTGTTCTTTGCTTTAGATAATTACAATTCTTCACTACATATTAAATTCACACCACAACAACATAACATTATTAAAAAACATATGCAATTATATAGAAAGAACAATATCATCATCAATGTAGCAGAACATTAAGGAACAATAGAAGAAAATCATTCACACGTAGAGACACTAGGATTGGTTGGAGACCAGGGAAAAACCCACTACAGGGAAAACCCTTTCAAATTATTCTTCTTGTTAGATTGCCATAAAATGTTTAACAAAGAGAGAGTAAAATGATCCATATCTTCAACAACAAAACTATCCAACAAAATCAACTAATCAACATCCAAAAGATGAGCCCAATAATGCTAATAATAAAAAAATCCTTATTCAGAAGCCTATGGTCAATCATCACTATCTGTGGTCAGCTGTCAAATTTTGCGACCAACTAAAAAATAAAACCTTAGCTTCCTATTGCACATAGAGAGTGTATGTGCGTGCGGCTGAAACCCTACAACCACACTCATGAACTTGTGTTCTTACGGTTGCAACTGAAAAATGCATGTGTCATTCATGCAGCTGCAAACCAAACCCTAGATCTCATGTGTGAGCTTCAGACCTATATGAACCAATCTTCGTGAACCACCTCAGACCCATGTGAGCCAAACCAAAAAAAATAAGAATGATCATGATGATTTCCAAATGAGGGTTAAAATTTGACTTGTATTTATAATGATTCGAGGGTTCCCAATTTCTCTTTTGGGCCGACCTGCCCTTTTGTGCACATGTGGGCTTCAATTAAAAAATACACTTTCCCTTGTCCAAATCAAATGCTTCAAAAGTCAAAATTGGTCCTCTTGAAAAGAGAAATCTATTCCATGATTGGAATTTGTCACTGAGATGCCAAATTAACACTCCCTCTCAGTGAGGGAGAAATTCCAATTGCATCATGTAATCATCGTAAGTATCCTAACATCAAATCATATCCTATCTGAGGTATCGTATCATCAAATGTCATCATTGCCCATTTCGACTCATCTATGTTTATCCCTTCTTATCTCTTTCTTGTCTCTGCTCATATGCTAAACACTCGCGAATGTAAGAGAAGAAGAATTTGATATCAAAGGGGAGCCCAAGATACCACCCTCTATCCATCAGCGAGCCACTGTTAGCACCTAAAATCACCGCCAGTGGGAACCCCATTGCTACTACCTGGGAAACATCATAGAGCTTATCATTAGGGAGCCCTACTCAACTTGGAACCACAACAAGGAGCACATCTCAACCTGGAATCCAATGACAATGAGGAAGACCCTATTGGACACTCTCACCTCATGTCTATGATAATGGGGAAGTTCTTATGGGACACTCTCACCCTAAGTAATCTCATAGAACAATAGGCAAGATACAACTTACCAAGCAAGGATCACACCCATCCCATTGTGCAATCAGTGGGTGAGATACCACTTGCTATACGAGGTAAGGATCATAACCACCCTATTGCTTGTTGATCTTCCCATAAATGACCCTAAGGAGTCATTTGGTAGAACACTTACATTATAATTAGGTTGGGTGAGATGCCTGACTTACCAAAGGTAAGGATCAAACACCCCCAAGCTCTCTCTCAACCTGTTGGCCAGATGGGGAACAATAATACCAACAAACCCAACTCGTGGGTATGCTACCAATTGGGGTATACTCTGCATATACCAATATAATGGAGCAACATCTTCCACCCTATGGGTAACAGATAAGGGTAATACCATATTGTCCAGAGATTCTTAACCCCAAGATCCCTCCATCTCAATTCGATAGTATGGGAGCTTAGATAGGGGGAAAGAGTTGGCTCAGCATCATTGATCAGTCACGCTCTCTCTATAAATCAAAAACATATCAAGGTGCTCCTATCTGGTATCGACTTAAACAACTCGCGTAAGAGTTCAATCATAAGGTCTCAATAACAACATTCTCCTATTCATGCAAGACATCAAATCAAATATTATATTAGAACAAATATATATCACAAAAGGATACCTTATTCATCCTCCCTCTCATGGAGGCAACAACCACAAGCCTAAGCTTGTCTCACACAACAACATTATCTCAACATATAAATATATCTTAATCTCAACAATATACGAGATTCTCTCCCAATCAGATCCAACTCTTTATTATCACAATGTATCAATGTCACATCTAGATTTTGTTCAAAATATATCTCCAAAGAGTTTCTTCAACCTGCCTCGCAGCTAACCATGCTAGCAACATTGTACTCAACCTCGGTCATGCTTAAAGCTACAGACTTCTCATCCAAAATATCATGGCATATCTCATACTAAAGCAACGCCCAAATGTGCTCGTCTCATCAATAATGATCCAAAATAACATCAGTATATCCATGCAATCATATATCATAAGAAGAATATCTCAGACCAAAAATTTGATCGTCCCATGCAAATATCTCGAAAAGTGCTTGTCGACAACCTAATGTGTATGAAGTGACTTAATCATGAATTGACTCCGGTCGTTCTTTACAAAAATTATATCTAGTTGGGTGTTCACAAGGAACATCATTGTCTTAATCAACTATCAGTTGCCAAGTCAGGTCTATCAATTTCTCTGCATAACTTCTTGAAATTCAATTGGAGTATCCAAGGATTTTCATTTTCTCTTTCCAAAAACTCTTCAATAGCTTCACGATATATATTTTCTTTTCCAAACTTTAGAAAGTAATTCATTATGCCAAGATTCTTCATTTAAAACTTTAGAGGCCATTTCCATCTTACTTTGATCATGAGAGGCTCATTGCTCGTCAATAATAAACCACCAACATATAAAACCAAAATCAAATTCATACCATGGACCACTTTGAAGTTGATGTTTGGATTGACACATCTTCTTGGATTCACCAGGTAATTGTCAATGCGGACATACCAAGATCGAGAAGCTTGCTTCATACCATACAATGTTATCTACAAACATTATACTGATCAAACCAATATACTCATCCTCACACAAATCAATATTGTGCAATCAAATCAACTAAGTAAGCTTATCAAGCCTTATATGCCAAATCAAAACTAATATCAAGTCCATAAAAAAAATCCAATAAGACTTTGGACCAGGGGTTAGGTAGAGCTCACATCTAAATACCAAGTTACAACCTTATCTATTGTCATGACAACAAATGTTATTGACCAAGCAATATAAATCCAGACTTTATCAATCCATCCTCATGATCATAATATAAATCATTTCTGCCGCTAGATGCAAATATACACATTCATTGTGAGATCACTACATACCAAATCACAAATTTTTACACTTCAACCAATGTGTCAATACCATTTTTAATCATTGAGAGTCACTATGCCCATATTGTCATGTCACATCAAGGTAAATCACCATTACCAAATTTGATCAAAACTCTAACTTGTTATGATTGTGAATTCAATCAATCTATAAGCCAAAACATATCTATGAACTATTGAGCATCATGTCAATTTTTTAATATTGCTCATCTATATTAAACCAACAAGCCTATGAGGCGAGGAGTGACTCCACGAATGTGATTGTATATTTGCATTAAGAGATCATTGATAAATACATTAAAGGGAGACTCTTGGAATTCAAATTCCAGTGTTCCTTCACCTTCCTTATTTTTGTATTTACAATATTTACATAATTTCCCTAATCCCAAATATTAGGTGTCAACATTCCCTCCCTTAATTTGAAGGGATGTTGGTGAGTCCAAGCATCATCCTGAATATTTCAAAATTTTCCCTTCCAAGCGGTTCAGTGAAGATGTTTGCAATCTGCTCATTTTTGGAACAATGTCGTAGGTGGATTTTTTTGGCCTCAACACGATGTCAAATCAGATGGTATTTTGTATTGATGTGCTTCGTTTGATCATGGAACTTTGGGTTCTTAGCCATCTTGATTACAAAAGTGTTGCTAATTAGAAGAGGACTTGAATGTACTTGTTTCTCTTACAAATCTTCTAGAATTTTCCTAAGCCAAGCAATTTCCTTTGTTGCTTCAGCTGCTGCCACATATTCAGCCTCAGTTGTAGAATCTGCTGGAACTAATTGTTTGTGTGACCTCCAGGTGACAACACTTTATCCAAGACTCATAACGTAACCTAAAGTATATACCCCAGTTGTAGAAAATCTGTGATAGGTTAACTCGATAATGCAATATAAATCAAAGCAGAATACTATAACCTACTTCTACTATCAATTTGCGGAAGCTTAAAGATCGAGCTGAATAATATAACCAGAAGAAGAAGAATTAATGGCACAATACACATGAAAATACTTTGGGGAAAGCCTAAGCTAAAAAGCCCACACTATTGTATTATCATACATGGTGGAAATACGTAGGAATTATACAAAGCCTTAGCTCTCACAGCTAGCCAGCTCTCAATACAATCCTCACAAATGCTCATAGGCAATCTTGGCTTCTCTCCAACCTTCCTCTTTGCCCTCCAAGGTCCTACTTCCTTGCGTTGTTCCCTTGTGGATGATTAGCCTTCTACAAAGTGGAAAACCTCCTTCAAAACTGCGCAATCCTCAAGGATGAATCCTTGACTGCATGCATGAGTTTTCTCCATGAGAAAACACATGCAACTGATAGTATACTGTCCTTGAACATTAATCTCAACTAGGTCTTTCTCAGAATAGATATGCATGAATTTCTTATGAGAGAATCTTCAGTTAACTAGAGTAGCACTAGTTGAGTGCATTAAAGCATCAAGTGACTGTTAACTCACTATTAGTTCCTCAAACAATTTGGAACTAATTTAACTGAACCTATCTTAGTAAACTGAGTTAACTAATTACAACTCAAATATAACTCAATCTTATCTCCTTAATTTAAGGGATAACTCTTGCATGACTTCAGAAAGACTTCTAACTTGAATTTCTCCAACTAATTAATTTAAAATAAATTAGTTAATTATTTGCAAGTAGTTGTTAAGACTAAATTCGATTTTAATTCACAATTTTATTCAAGGACAAATGAAATTGGAATATTCTTGTTGCCATATTTCAACACCAGTTTATTTACCTCCATCGAAATTTGAATCAGAGTATCCAAGCAAGCTGAAGTCACCCACCTGTGTATACTTGAGTCCAAAGTCTTGAGTTCCCTGCAGGTACTTTAAAACTCTTTCTACAATATACCAATGACCCTCACAAGGCTTTTGCATAAACTTGGAGAGGATTCCAACAACAAATAAAATGTTTGGTCTAGTAGTAGTCAGGTAATTGAGACTTCCTATGATTTGTCTATACTTTGTTGCATCCTCAAATTCCCTTCCTTCAGTGGATGTGAGGTTTAAGTTCCACTCCCTTGGAGTAGTCAAAGGATTGCACTTAGCCATGCTAAACATGTTCAACAAAGCTCCAATGTACTTCTTCTAAGAGAGGAATATAAACTTCAGATGTTGAGCCACTTTAATACCAATATAGTTTGAACATAACCCAAATATGTCATTTCAAAACCTTTCTTCGATTCCTTCTTTATGGATGTAATGTAGTTCTCATTGTTCCCTGTCATCAAAAGGTCATCTACATACACCACAAGATACACAATTGTTTTTCCAACTTTCTTAACAAACAAAGTTGCATCATCAAGATCTTGCTTGAGGCTACACAAGGATTTTACAAGCTTTCATGCTTTGTGTTCCCGATCCTTTACAACAAATCCTTATGGTTGGGAGATAGAAACATTCTCTTTCAAATATCCATTCAATAAAGTAGTCTTAACATCCATTTGATGGACTTTCCAACCATTCTGAGCTGCCAAGGCAAAGAGTGTCCAGATCATAACCCATTTTGTTATGGGGGAAAAAGTTTCCTCATATTCTACCCCTTCCTTATATACAAAACCTTTTTCCACAAGCCTAACTTTGTGCTTTTCAAGTGAGCCATCTGATTTATACTTTTTTTTGAAGACCCACTTGCAACCTATTGGTTTGGTTCCCAATGGAGGATCAACCAACTTTCAGGTGCCATTCTTTATCAAAGCATCATATTCTTTCTGCATCTCTACTTTCCATTTATCATGAGAAGCGACTTCTTTGAAGGAAGTTGGTTCAAAATCTTTAGACAAATTCAATTCACAATCATAAGAAACACACATATCAATAGGTCGATCATGATCATCTACATCACCTCCATTCTATCTATTTGATCTACTTGTTCATGTCTTTCCAACGTCATATGGACAAACAATTTCAAGTGTCTTTGTCAACCATTTTTGAGAACCTTTTTGAGATGTCCCAAGCTGCTCAGTTGATTGAGTTGGGGTTGAATCAAGATTTGGTCTCCCAATTCTGTCAATCAGATCACTCAAAGTGTCATAAGTGGCTGGAGCTCCATGTGGGGGAGAGAGTGCTTAAGAAGAAGATTACATAGATTGGTCCAATATAGGGATCCCCCCTTCAAGATGTGGAATCTCATTATCAAAGTCTTGAAAAGACTTTGCATGTCCAAATCTATCCAAGTGATCAATCTTCCACTCAACAACATTGTCAGTCTTGGAAGATTCAAGAAATATCACATCTCTAGATATTATAAACTTATTATTCACTTTATCATAAATATGGTATGCTTTGTAGGTATTTAAGTATCGCAAGAAGATGCATTTGTGACTTCTTGCAATGATTTCATAACAAGTGGAACGAAAAACCCTGAGATGCCACACCGAAGGAATGTGTCCATACCACATTTCATAAGAGTCTTGTTTTTTATAACATGAGAAGGACACCTATTCTTTATATACACAACACATAGAATTGCATCAGCCCAAAACACCAACTTAACATTATTGAAAAACATCATCGAATGTACCATATTTAAAATTGTACTGTTCATTCTTTCAGCTACTCCATTATGTTGGGGATTATACGACACAATTGTTTGATGTTTGATCCCATGTTGGCAAAGCTAGTTTTCAAATTCAATTGGTGTATATTCTTTCCATTATTAGTACAAATAGATCCAATGTGAGATTGCACATTATTTTCAATCCATGCATGACATTTCTTGAATGTTTCAAAAGCTTCAGATTTTTTCTTCAATAAATAAACCCATCACATTCTGGTGTAGTCATCAATATATGTCATCATATATTTATTATCATTTGCAAAAGGAACAAACATTGGGCCACATAAATCAGAATGAATGAGTTCTAGTTTTCTATGTGCTCTGGAATTAGATTCATGAAAAGACTATTTGATGTGCTTTCCTAAGATACAAGCATCGCATTTCTTAAGTTTCCTAGGAATAGTTGGCAAACTAGTAACACCATTTTCTTCAGAAAATGAAGGTTGTCATAGTCCAGGTGCCCAAATCTAGCATGCCATAAAAGACTTGATGGAAGTGTACCTTCATCATAATGAGAACTATATGAAAAGTTATGTGCATGAGAACAGGTTTCGTGCAGTTTCATAAGTCTTTCTTCTTATATCGCAGTAGTGGCAAGTGAGTGATTTGATGCTTTTCTGACTTCAAAATTGCCATCAAATATGTGAATGGAGTGTCCTTGTTGGCGGATGTGTACCAAAGACAAAAGTTTCTCCTCAACTCCGGGAGGTATAGAACATAATATAGAAGATTTTTTGGAAAATCGGGCAGTTTGAGCCGAACGGTGCCAGGCCCTGGTGGCTTGAGTCTTGACTTGTCTACAAAGTATACTTCTCCATCAACATTATTAGTGAATATTTCAAAGAAATATCTTGTGAAATTCATGTGGCAAGTTGCTCTTGAATCAAGCAGCCAAGCATATTTCCATTAAGCAAGTGAAGCATAGAATAAGTCTTCAGTTACTCCATTGTTGCAATGTGCCACAACATAATGAATGGACTCAGGTGCTTTTCCTTTCCCTTTACCAAGTGTTTTACCCTTTTCTTCATTTATTTCCTATTCCATTCTATCCCAAGGCATCTTACATGTGGAAGAATCATGTTTGTCTCTATTACATTGTATGCAATGAAGATCAAACCTTTATTCTAGTAAATGTAAGCCCCCCTGTCTCTAAAATCCTTCCTTCCTCTTCCTCTTCAACCACCTTTTCCTCTAGAAGAATCTTGTGCATGATGCTTCTCTTTTTGTGAAGGCACACAACTTCTTCAAAAGACTAAGGAGTTGTCTTCTTTCGAAAATCCTTCTCTCTTTCAGCACACTTCTTCTCAAGGGAGTCAAAGGGAATCTCCTTAAGTATGCTACTTGCTTGCAATGACTCAAGATAATGTGAATAGGTGGGATATAGTGCCTTAACATAGGTTGTGAGAGGAACATCTATTTAAAAACCAGTGGCCTTTATGTCATGCATAATGGATCTTATTTCTAATGCTAAGGCAAGAGGGTCGTCATTGAACAATTTGATCATGAAATGAACCAATTCAAGCTCATAGTGTGAGTCGTATAATTCCTTCAACTTCTTTAAGGCTTCAAAGGCATTTGAAAATGGAAAAATATGATGACTCACCTATTTGGTTACTGATGTTGCAATCAAGGCATATAACTTATTTTTCTTATTTTCCCAAATGGAAAGCTCCTTACCACTTCTTGGGTGCATTGTCTCCTTCTCCTTCACAAACACTTTTACACAACTAATTAAAAATTAAGGTGTGTTTTATCTTCCGGGACCACTCATGATAATTCCCTTTGCTAGAGAGAACCACTCTCATGTTGGAAATTAGTGAATGCATAATTAAATTATGGATTTGACTTCAAGTCCTTTAAAAATCCATGTATATGTAATCCATCTCAACATCTCTCAACGAAATTTGCATGCCATACCAAGCACCAATGCATATGTATACTATAATACATGAAGCAACATGTGAACTAAATCATACACATGAGCCCAACCACAGACACACACACACACACACACATATATATACATGAGCCAACATATATATGAATTACAGATGAGTTTAGACACCATCACATGTGATTCACGACCTTCGAGATATATAACAACGCATTACGTTCTATCATATATGTTATGGCCATTAAAAAATAAGCTTCAACTCATGCATGTCTACCATAATGCATATATCATCCTTCAAAAGGGACTCAACACATATATAAAGAGAATATATTTATCATTTGTTAAACCCAACACACATATAATCTTCAAAAGTGATCAGTAAACATGTATTTGAATATGACCTTCAAAGACCCAACGTTCAAAGCATTTTTTTTTAATACTTAAACACCAACATACATACCATTCAACACAACCATTAACATATAGGTCCAACGCACAGGTTTCAACCATGCATAGTTCACAACACCACAGTACCACAACGTACACGTCGGCATTAATGCTCGGGTACCAGATTCATATGTCTTTTCATGCTTCAGTGGCAAGGGTTTTGACCAACATATTCAATGTAGAGTCATTCAGTCTTGCAACAATGACCAAATGGGTAACAACATTCAATGTCGGGTAGCATTCAGTCACAACCAGACATCAAAATTATCCAAGCACAAAGCCAACGCTCAAAACCCCCATATCACCACAACACTCAAATAATCCACCCTCACTTTATCATCACCCTTCAATGCTGCTTCTTTCAATAGGATTTGTGCATAGGGACAAAGAGCAGAGGAATAATGGCAGAGAACGCAAGAGTTACAAAAAAAAAAAAACCTTTTGGGCGCTGACTCTGGTAGTATGTCAAGCCAGGAGTAACTCCATGAATGTGATTGTATATTTTCATTAAGAGATCATTGCTAAATACATTGAATGGAGACTCTTGGAATTGAATTCCAGTGTCTCTTCACCTTCCTTATTTTTGTATTTACATTGTTTACATAATTTTCATAATTCCAAAGATTAGGTGTTAACAAAGCCAATTATTGTCCAACCCTTACAGTTGTTATCAAATACTGACATATACTAACTTCAATGATCAAATCAAAATAACATACTAAAATGAAAATTCCAGTCCCCTGCAAACACGATTTTAGTCAACACATTAACATTCTCTATAGTAAGTAAAACATTCAAACTTCCCTGCTCATATGAATTTATATTGTCTACTCTATATCTGTAGGACTATCATAATTCATAGTCCTGGTGCGCTCTTGATCTAGTGCATAAGGCTTTAGTTTTTGTGTCTTACAGGCACAATCACCCTTATATACCATCTTCCATCCAGTTGGGAGGCTTACAATTCCATCCTTAAGGTTTCTTTCGTGCAGTTGGGGCTTAGACTAGGATAACCCTTCTCTGCTATAATGAGAACCTGGGAAAACCTTTTTCCACAACATCAAACTTTTATTCATGTCTAAAATCATTCTCCCAACAGTCAAGTGTCTTATTTTCAAATAATAATAGGTGTTAAAATCTCATAAAAGGTTTCTCCCTCTAAATGGGAAGCCACTTCAGTGGTCATGATTCAAAACATCAAGTTCTCTATCATAGTTTTGTCATGCATCAACAAAACTGTGAGATCATGGAATAAAACTATATCAGGTTCTAAAACATATATTCATCATTGTCATAACATGTTAGCATCAACTACTTTATCATCACATATGAATATGACATCAAACTTTCATCAAGGGTTAATGTCATATAATTAGGGTAGCTAACAAGTGTATCATCATACTTCAAGGATCATAATCACTACATCACTTCTTTAAGTTAGGGCATCCATTCATACTTTCTAAGTTTTTCGAAAAATAAACAAGGTCAACAAGAATATCCTAAATATCCATCTTGTTGTTACACTTCCAACATTAAAATTACCATGCTTATTACAAAAATTTAACTATAGTATCAACTTATCATATATTAAAATAAATGCACTTAGGAAAGTCATCATGTCTAGAATGTAAGATCCTTGAAATATCAAGTGTACCAATATATCACATGTACTAGAGATCAAACTTACTTTCATATGCATGAGTCATTTATGAAGGTGATATTCCCATCATACCTAATGGCTTAAGTTGCCTTCCAATCTTACATCTAAATCATAACACTGAAACAATACACCATACATAACATGTAGTATTCAGATACCTGTGCAACTTGTAGCTCTTTATTCATGGGAAACTATAGCTCTTCTCTTCCTACACTAGTTATATTTTCCTGTACCTCGGATGATCCTCAAGAAGGATCCACTTACCACATCTCATCAGGAGGTTAGAAGTATCCAACTACTCAAATATACACGCTGGAAGTATAATCAACGATCAATTCAATAAATCTAAACAAAAGTAAAGACATAAAGAAGTAACATAAATCGAAAAAATACTTATCTTCAATGAGAGGTGATCATCTCCCTCTTGAACCAACCTTCAAGAGTCATGGTTGTCCATTGTCCATATAACATTGTTGCCTTCATTATATTTCAACCAACTTCATCAACAACTAGGCCTAGTTAAGACAATCCCATCTGGTGCTACATCAAACTTATCGTAAGTGCTAGAACATCTTCACACTGATCATGTCAGGGTTTCTAGATTACATATCTCAAATCTTTGTCATAATCCAGGGTTTTTTCCAAACCCTAACCTCATAATATCCATCAAACCCTAATAATCAAATTGCCTAAGATTTCCTTCTAACCCTAGCCTTCTTTTAGGTCTCCTCCTCCACATTCACTTGTTTCCATCAATGGTGTCTTTGTAGTGGTGATCTTCAATGACTTTTCTTCAACCCAACTCTGGTACCGTGTTAATTTTTCTTAGGGCTATATTGTTCTTTACTTTAGATAATTGCATTTCTTGACTACATATTAAATTCACCCCACAACATCATAACATTATTCAACAACATATGCAATTATATAGAAAGACCAATATCATCATCAATGCAGTGGAACATAAACAAACAATAGAAGAAATGCATTCACACATAGAGACACCAAGATTTGTCGGAGACTAGGGAAATCCTTTCAAATTCTTCTTCTTATTAGATTGTCATAAATTTTCAACAAACAGAGAGTACAATGATCCATATCTTCAACCACAAAACTATCCATAAAAATAAACTAATTAACATCCAAGAGATGAACCCAATAATGCTAATAATCAAAAACCCTGATTCAAAAGCCCGTGGTCAACAATCACTGTCTACGATCAACTATCGAATTCTACGGTCAATTGAAAAATAAAACCCTAGTTTCCAACCGCCGCAAAGAGTGTACATGTGTGCAGCTGAAACTGTTCAACCTGTGTGCTTGTGGTTACAACCAAAAGATGCTTGAATCATCCTTGTAGTTGGAAACCAAAACCCTAGATCTCACGAGCAAGCTTCAAACCCTACAATTTAGGACCTGTACAAACCAATCTCCAAGGACCACCTCAGACTCATGTAAGTCAAACTAAAGAAAAAAGAATGATCACGATGATGTCCGAATGAGGGTCACTTGACTTGTATTTATAGCCATCTGAGGGTGTCAAATTTCTATTTTTGGCCTTGTCCTTTTGTGTGCATATGGGCTTCATTTCAAAAATAAACTTTGGACTCCAAATCAAGTGCTTCGAAAGTCAAAGTTGGTCCTCTTGATAAGAGGAATCTAGTCCAATGATTGGAATTTGTCACTGAGCTTCCAAACTAACACGCCTTACTCTAATTTAGAATTGAGAGGAGGTCAATATTACAGACCTCTTTGCAGGACCTAGAATATTATCAACTAAGTTCTAATCAATGTAATAGCTAGAGATAGGATTCATATCGAATGTATCTGGAACACATTTAACATGAGTAGAGCAACATTTTCTTTAGACCCTAAGCAATTTAGGACCTTAATAATTGTCACCCTTTGGATAATAGGGTGAGATTTATACATGACAAAGAGTTTATATGAAAGAAGGATTAGGGAGAATGTGTTTGGAGGCGTACCACTTCAAGAATACCCTCGCCCATTTAAATCTAGTTGATGTGGATACCATCAATAACATCTTTAATTGGAACAACCATCAAGGTTGACCCATCATATTTCCTCCTGATTGCGTCATTTCTTATTCACAAAGGATTTATTAGCTAAATACATCTTCATTGAATCCTCCATAATGCACAACAGAGGATCATATCACCAACCCACGTTCCTTGATCTAGAAAACAAAGCAAGTCCAAAGAATAGACCATTCTGATCCAAAAGTTTTTGTCTCTTGTATTTGACGTTCCTTGGATAAAGCTAAGGAATGGTGGTAGGATGAAAAAATATTTAAGGCTTAGAAATTTATAAATTTCAACAAAAACTTAAGTATGTCAAGACCAAGATTAAGCGATGGAACAAGGAAGGGTTTGGGAACATATTTAGAGAAAAAATAGATCTAAAAGAGCGCAAGTCTAACATCCAAAAACGTATCATTAGAGAGAGCAACTCGGAAGATATAAAACTTGAAGTAGCCACCATTATGATGAAGTTGGAGGATCATAAATAATAGAAAGATATTTTATGGTGGAAAAGATCCAAAGTTTGATAACTTAAGGAGGGAGAATGAAAACCTAAATTATTTCATAAATCTAGATTCCATTGTTGTCATAAAAACTATATAGACTGTATTAAATATGGAAATGGATGCAAACATACATTGCAAAAGGTAATGGAAGTCGATCTAATATGATAATACTCTTCTCTTCTTAGTGAATCATGGTTGAATCGTTTAGAATCTATCCGAAATATTACGCAACACATACCCTAGCTAGTGAGCCGTGAACGAAATGAAGCTCTAGTTCGTCCAATCAAACTGGAGGAAGTAGAATATGCAATCAAATAAATGCCAAAAAACAAATCCCTTGGGATTGATGGCATCACCACAAACTTCATTCATGCCTGTTGACCCATTATGGGGTAAGAGATTCTATCAATGGTAGAGGAATATAGAAAATCAACTTCAATCCTTCATGCTCTAAATGCAACAATTATAACACTCATTCCTACTTCTGGAAAGTCAAATGATCCTTCAAACTTCATTCTCATAGTTCTCTGCAATATAATCTACAAAGTCATCTCCAAAGTCAATGCTAATTGGTTAAAACATATTCTCCCCTCCTTAATTTTGAAGAGAAAATGGGCTATGTGGAAGGACTTCACTCTCTGAAGTTATTAAAAAAATTATATGTGTTAATTAACCTAGATCTCTCAAAAGATTTTGACAAACTTAGTTGATCATGCATTCATCGTGTTTTTTTAGCTTTTGTTAGGAAGTGTTGTCATTGACGTCAAAGGTGTTGTCATTTATGTCAAAGGTGTTATCACTAATTTCAAAGGTGTTGACATGAAAGGTGTTGTCATTAGATGATTAATTTCATTGAGAATGTTCGAAATATGATGTTATTAATGTCAAAGGTAGTATCATGGAGATTGTTAGAAATTATAGTTATTGTGGATTAACAAGCATGTCAAAGGAGTGGAAAAGTTCAGATGTTCCCAATCAGATTGGTGAACATGTGTGTTTTTGTTATGAAACCAGCTCACAAAAAGATAGAAAAGAAATATCAACGTCTTAGAAGTCATCCTCTTTGAGGGGGAAACCTCCTTTACATTACACAAACGAACAATTCTTGGATGATACAAATGACAATACCTCCTTTCTATATATAGGAGTCTAAGGGGTCATAATATAATCATAGTCTACATAACAATAATAATATAAGGGCACAACAATAACAATAGTGGGCTTCTATAGGGCACAATAGTAATGATATGGGGACTACATGGGCACAACAATATCATAAGGGGGTTGCACTAATAACAATAAGGGGTTACACTAGTAGTATAGGGACCTAACATGCCCTCTCCTTTAAAAAGCGTTGTCCTCAATGCTTCAGTAATTATGGATGCTTCTGTATAAAATTCTCTTCCTCCCATGTGCAATCTTCAGCGGGTAAGTTCTTTCACTTGATGAGATACTCTAAATTTGATTGATTTTGTGGCTGTCGATTTCTTGTTTCTGTGACTGCTTCGGGTTGCAATGCGATTTTTTCTTCATCAAGTTCCAGCAATATTATTTGAACTGGGATCTTCTGCAACTTTTGAATGAGTGCCCACACTTCTTCCTCATTATTCCATTCAGCCTTTGCTTCGTTTATCCAATCTAGTTGGATAATAGAAATGGCACAAAAAAATGCTTCCACACCCTCATCCTTTCTTGAGAGTACATTTGCAACAACATTTTTCTCCCCTTCTTTGTAGATGATTTCAAAGTCATAACCCAGCATCTTTGTGACCCATTTTTTCTGTTCTTCTGAAGATAATATTTGTTCTAAAAAGTATTTAAGGCTATCATGATCCATTTTTACCTTTAACTATCTTCCCATTAGGTAAGGTCTGAAGTTTGGAGGAACAATTCCTGGAATAAAATGAATAGCTTAATCATGATCACGAATAGGTGGCAAGCCTTTAGGAGTCTCAAATACCTTGGAATGATTGTCCAAGACTTTTGGGAGGTCTGGAGAAATATATGATTACAATGTGGGATCCTCTAGTGAACATAATTGTGCAATTACACCTCGTTATTCTTTCTTTAGAAGATTTGTCATTCCGTTAGAGCTTATTATCTTTCCCGGTTTTCGTGCGATACCCCTTAATTCAACTTCCTTTCCTTTTGAAAAAATTTCATGAAAAGTTCTTGAAAATTAAAATCTATTGTACCCAAGGATTGTAGCAATTGGACTCCTAGTACAACATCAACACCACCGATTGGAATGGAAATCATTGGGCTATTCAATACATATTCTCCCATGGATAGCTTGATAATATGGCACTTTCCAATTTATGGTTACTCCACTTGCAACCGTCACTTGACACTCTGGTGCTGGATATAGGAATCAATTCAATTCCTTAGCTATCTTACAATGAATAAAATTATGGGTACTACATTAATCAATCAACACTATTAGCTTTTTCTTCTTGACATGTCCTTATATTTTTATAGTTTGAGGAGTGGTAATTCTAGCCAATGCATTACAAGATATGGTCGGATTCATTTCTTCTTTCTCTGGGGTTGGTTCTTGGTGAGTATCCTTTTCTTTTGATGTTTCTTGATCCTTTCCTTCCTGATATTTCAATGCTTGAACCTTATTCTTCTTGATATTTCCTTCTATTTTGAGAGTTTGAGGAGTGGTAATTCCTGCCAATGCAGTACAGGTTATGGTCATATTCATTTTTTCTTTCTCTATGGTTGGTTCCCGGTGTATATCCTCTTCTTTTGACATTTCTTGATCCTTTTCTTCCTCCTCTTCATAATATATGTAAAATAATTTATTCTTAGCACACTTATGACCTTCAATGTATTTGCTATCACAATTGTAACAAAGCCCCTTTGCTCTTTTTTCTTCCAGTTGTCGTGGTGTCAAATTTGTAGGTTATGGAAGGCTAGGAGAAACAACACTTCCATCTTTAAAGTTGTGAGGGGTAGACTTCCTTGTTTCCATAAATTTTCTTTCCACTTTTCTTGCCAACCTATATGTCTTCTCCAGTGAATCAGGTTCCCAAAGGTGAACCTCATGTTGGATGTTATCTTTTAAAGTCCCTATGAAGACATCAATCCTCTACTTTTCTGGAATATCATTTACCCTTATATTCAATTTTTGAATGTCCTCAATGTTCTCTACCATTGAACCCTTTTGTTTGAGATTTATCAATTGGTTAAAGAAGGTGTTGCTCTTTGTATCCTCATAATGTGTTATCATTTCCTCTGTGAAAATTGACCACGTGACAAGTGGTTTACGAGAACAAATCCCTTTATATCATAAAAATTGATTCAGTTCTAAATGAAAAGATGCAATACATACCTTTTGTAACAGTTTCACCTCATGTAGATCAAAATATTGCTCCATATGTAGTATCCAATTTACCGAATCTTTGCCATCAAACTTCCTCATATCGATTTTTCTTGATTTTAGGAGCTCGATCTTGAAACAACTGTAACTCTATAATTTTGGATTTTTAAGTTCTGAAATATTGGCCTGTGATACCCTCCGAGTCCTATTTCTAACCCCACAAGTCTGATCACAATTGGATTCCCGAAGAAAGAGTTATACCCAATCTCTTGCGATGACCTAATTATAGATTATTTTAGTAGAGCGAACTTGTTCGACGTTCCACGTGTCACTATTTCAACCTTAGGTTCTGAAACTGATGCCTAGCAAACTACAATCCATCTTCTTTTTGTCAGTTTTTACGCAATTTGAATCATATGCTCCGAGAGAGAGTTATGACGATTTTCCCAAGGTCACCTATTTGGTATGTAATTCGGGGGGGGGGGTTGCAAAAACCCTAAACGTCTTGGACCTTATCTCCTAAAATATAGCGAATAAAAATTTAAAATTCAGGTCGGAGCTTCACCAAGATTTTGGTTCAAATCGGTTTTAAATTTAGAATCTAAAACTTCGTAGAAAATAAATCATAGCGCAAATTTGATGAAGACCTGTTCGGGGCAGCGAAACCCTAGAATCCAAACCTCTCAGACCAAATGTTATGAAACCAACTCACAAAAAGATAGAAAATAATGGTCAATGCCTTAACAATCAGTTTCTTCGAGGGAGCAACCTCCTTTACATTACACAAATGAACAATTCTTGGATAATACAAATGACAATACCTCATTTCTATATATAGGAGTATAAGGGGTCATAATATAATCAGAGCCGACATAGCAATAATAATGTAAGGGCACAACAATAACAATAGTGGGCTTTTATGGGGCACAATAGTAACAATACGGGGACTAAATGGGCACAACAATATAATAAGGGGGTTGCACTAATAATAATAAGGGGTTACACTAGTAGTATAGGGGCCTAACAGTTTCAAGGAGCATTCACTTTGGAGCCATTTTCAATATAGAAGATCAAATCAGATGTACCTGGAAATGGAATAGATTGATAGAACTCGGAAAGATATTTCCAATGGTATGTTGAAGTTTGAAAAAGGCTTTATGGATCAAAAGATATTATTGATCAAAACACAAAGATTAAAAGTTCAAAGGGTGAAGACCTAAATTTGGGGTTTTGACCATGGGCCCTGCCACATAGTTAGCATACAAGTGGCAAGAGGAATCCATGTGAACTAATGAAAATCTCAGGAGGTACAATGCAGGTATTGCTTTGGACATGTAACCACGACGAATATTTTTCCCAACAACTTCCAAAGGAGGCCGAAGGTGAAAAGTCCAAGGGACATAACCAAAAAGACGATGTGGCACTTTACAAGTTAGTGGATGCAACAATTGATTAGCACAAGACAATGAGCAGGGGACCCCACTTGACACATCACCCTGATGATTTCTCCCCTAAAGTTTCTAAGCGAGGTACAAGATTTATTTGAGAGGTAACATGATCGAGGAAATGGGAAATTTCTCATCTACTATCACTAGACTTCCTGTCCTGACCTAAATTATTTATATGGTGATGAGGAAGATTGATAACTTGGACAAATCAATAGAATACGAATGGTACAATAGAATTAGAAGACAAAGATGACATGGATCCATGGTGGTAGTGCACAATTAATAGTTCAAATGTTTGGGATGATGTCACCATCTGAAAGTTTTATGACATGTGGCACCAACAAGATGATCACACATGGCATCCAGTTTCGTGTTTTCATGTGTCTAGGTGTGCTTAAAATAGATCACATGCATGTATTAGTGAGTGACACATGGAAAACATGGTGGCGCCAATGTAATCCCAACGATTCTAGATGAATTAGTGGGACATGTTGGAAAGGACAGGTAATCCCGAAGGTTTTCTAATTGGTTTGTGACTGTAGCGGTTGGTCCCATAGGGACACATCACCCTCACAATTATTTCCTGGAATTTTCTTTTGTAAATTAAGTTTGAAATTTTGGGGTGATGAGGCTTTCAGATGAGGTGGCAAGCATAGTGGTAGAGAAATTCGTGTGGGCATGAATCATAAGATCTAGAAGAGATAATGTTGTAGTCCCCACAAGACACATAACCCCATAAAATTTTCTTAACGGTTTCAAAAAGAGCTCCATTGTAAATGTCCGGGGAGATAGAGAAAATGCATTACAATTGATGGAAAAAAAGGTTTACCTTAGGGGATTGAGGTGTTGTGTCACCTTAGAGGTTTGACCCTGAATATTTTGAAATGAGGCACATTGGAAATGGACGGGGAAACAGGACCAGGGGACAAAAAATTTGACGGTAGTTGACGATTTTGGTAAGTGACGGGAGGCACATTAGGGGTTTGTCTCATGCGTGATTTCATGTGTTAGTGTTTGAGCCCTTTAGACTTACTATAAAGCATTGAGTGCACATAGATAAATAAAAGGCTTAGGCCTATAGGCTTAACCTATAGGCAAACACTTGAACAAGTCGACGACATATGGTATATTTGGCACTTTTGTGCCATATTTGATGGAAAGCACCCATGGGCGTATGGACATGAATGAGTTGGCAACTATACTTGGTGTATTCCACTATAAGTAATTGTGCACTAAAGTTGGTTAGCACGACATGGACGAGTCAACAACATTTTTGGCAAAGTAGGCCATATTTGATAGCTCAACCAAAAGTGGCAATATACTAAAGTGGATTTAGCAAAGCCAACAAATTTGGTGGAATATTTAGCAATTTGGCCAAATCTAGCAGTTTTCCATGTTTAGAACTACATATAAAACCTTTGTTAGATCCTGTAATGTACTAGAATTAAAGAAATCAAAAGTTTGACTCAATCTTTCATATCATGACAAAAATGTAGATATTGAAGACAACATGAACACATCAGTAAGACTTTACAGAAGTATATGTAAAAGTTCTGTTAAACTGAGTTTGAAAATTATATGAAAGAGGGATCAACATGGACAACAAGTGGGTGCTTGCACTTTAGGGAGTAGATGTTTCTATTTGAGTAGGTGTCTAAAGAATAGCTTGGTGGTGGGTGCCTCTGCAGATGAGTGCTTCTTGTAAGTTGATCAGATGTCTACAAAGAGGAAGTGTGTGCTTCCTACTAGTGGGTGGTAGCAAAACCAATCAGGAGTTGGTGCTCCTTTCAGGACGTGTTGATAAATTAGGGAGTATTAGCTTCCTTTTGGTGGGTGTTAGAGAAAATTGTAATAACAAGTTGTAGCTTGCATTTGCAAAAATAATTAATAAGAAGATTGGTATTTTTGTATGTTGCATCTATGTATGATTTATGTGTTGATTTATGATGTTTCTTACATGAATAGTTTGCTAAATATATTGAAAAAATTAAATTGGTAATCATTGTATAATTTGGTCACACTACTGTTTCACCCCCCAATTAGTGTCCTAGTTTCCAACAATTGGAATCATAGTGAGGTTCCTTCAGGACCAATTTAACAATTAGAAGGAAGACCAGGGATCATGGAGACCAGGATTGGATTACCTCAGATGGGTTCCATATTTAAATGGGTCAAATTATACAACTTGGAAGGTAAGAATTGAAATATACTTATAAACCCTTGACTTTGATATATGGTTGTTTGTAGAGAATGGAATAAAAGACAACGAGTTTAATGAACGAGCCAAGGAGGAAATCTCATAAGAATTGTCTAAGTCCGATCTTGAAAAAGTAATCATTTGTGAGACTACAAAGGAGATATGGAATGAGTTGCAGTCCATTGATGATAAAAACACTTAAGTTGCATGATCGTCCACACTTCTTCGTCATTCTTGCATTCATCCCTTGTGAGTTTGTTTAGGAAGAGGATGGAAGCGATCAATGTTTTCTGTGAAAATTAGAGTTGTATCGAACTCTTTGAGAATCCAGTATTTCATGATCGGTCGAAACTCATTGATATCAGATGTCACTATATCAGAGATGTCTTCAGCGTGGGGAGATACAACTGCAGTATATCCCCACAGGATATTTGGTAGTAGACGTAATCACAAAGGCTCTACTGAGGCAGATACACTCAAGTTGCAACTTGGTACTTGCATACAAAATTCATTAGAGCAGTTGATCTCGATGTTCTCTTGCGCCTTCTTGCTCCAAAACTCCAAGTATGCCACACTCCTCCAAGGGTGCTCCAAGAAAACTCTAAGTGTCCAAGAGTACGAGAGAGAGAATATAGCAAGATCTCCAAAATTGAGCTTACAAAAGTCTGTGAAATGATCCTCATAATCCTTTTTATTAATGAGGCCTCTATTTTCTTCATTTTCCATTATTTTCCTTCATTTGCCTCCCCACATGCAAGTGACCTTTCACCTCCCTTTTCTCCTAATTTCCATTATTTTCATAAATAAATGTGCCAAAATGCCATTTTCCCTTTCCAAAGCCTACTGATTCACCCCCCATCTCAGTAGTGTCCTATTTTTTAACATTTATTGGTTTTTTAGAGGATTGGTCAAAATGGATTGACTACCTTGTTTATTCAACATTCTTCTCTACCCTTAGTGGCTATCCTTCTTCTACATTCAATCCTTCTTAAGTAATTCAGTAAGGCAATCCCCTCTCTCCATTTTTGTTTAGCTTAGTGGTTAACAAGTTAAAGTGTGCCCTAAAAGTTATTTCTCCCTTGGTCATATAAAGGGACTTTGCCTTTTCGGTCTTGATTTTCCTACCTCCAACCAGCAATTCATTGATTATACCATGCTAGTGGGGATCCCCTCTACATGAGATACCTTAGACTTATCCAAAGTTCTAGATGAATTCATGGAGGCCCTAAGAACTTTTATCAATCATTTGAAGTTCGAGATTCTCCTTTTCAATACTCCTATTCAAGGTCACATCTCTCGTTTTTAGGCATCAAACTTTATTCTCTTGCTACTAAATATCTAGGTGGTCCCCTTGTTTTCAACTCTCTTCGCGTTAAGCACTGGTCTCCCTCATTGCAAAAGATGACATGTAACTTGTAAAACTAGACATTCTTATCTCTAAATAAAGTTGGTCATCTCACCCTC
Organism: Pinus taeda; assembly: GCA_000404065.3. NCBI lineage: Eukaryota > Viridiplantae > Streptophyta > Pinopsida > Pinales > Pinaceae > Pinus > Pinus taeda. Next base: position 21,046 of record APFE031673444.1, on the reverse strand, counting down.
TTCAAATTGATCCTCCAAGCTCTCCCCACTTACGTTTTTCCTATCCTTTTTGCTCCCAAATTCATCCTTTCAGCCATATGCAAGCTTCAACACACTTTCCTTTGGGGAGTGTTGGTTAGGGAAAGAAACTAAGCCCTGGTCACATGGGGCAAGCTTTTCGTTCCAAAATTTTAAGGAGGTTTAGGGCTAAGAGACCTTGCAATGATCAAAATAGTATTAGGTTCTAAGATCTAATAGGGAGAAATTAAAAAAATCAATGAAATTTGGTGTGAAGTATGGAATAGGAAATATAACCCTTCAACAAAAATTACATTCTCAACACTCAAACTTTGGCTTTACAATCTATAATACCGCCAGTAGTACCGTGCCATCATCTAATAGTATTGTTTCTAAGAAACCACGAACAAATGCACAACACTCTGTTGAGATGATTCATAGAGCTGATTCCCCTAACTCAAACTTCAAGGCCACCTCACAGAGCTCCAAGATGATATCTAGGAAAACAATATTAGTAGTTGATATTCGTATAATGGTTCTAAAACTAGACAATGGCACGATTAGCTTCCAAATAATGCTTGGAAACCATCATTAGATTCTCAAGAGGGCTCAAACTTTTTCTCCCTTCTACAAATGTTCCTTATTTCCATTTTAGAAGAGTATCCTTCATCAGGGCCATGATCCAAATGGATCGTTCATGGTCAAAGAGGCTGATCATTTATTAGTTGGTCATGATACCCTTCCAAAAGAAAATATCTAAAATAAAAGTTGGACCCAAAATCTATAGTCAAAACTCTCTCATTTCTTATGGATTTTAACTCAATGTCAGACTTTGACATGGGACAAAATCATCTGAAGAGGTTATGAAGGGCCCTATATCTAATAATTGTGTTATCTTGACTAGGAAATTACAAAGCATATTTTCAACATCTATTCTTTTTCTTTTGACATTTGGGAAAAGGCTAATAATCCCTTTAGACAATCGAATCATAATATCCACAAGATTGAGGAAAATATTTCCAATTGAATAGATTTCGCCTTTCAAAGCCTTATCTTCAATAGATCATGGTGTATGCTCCTAGGAAACATTCTTTGGCACCTATGGAAAGAGAGAAATTGATGCATATTTTGAGACTTTAATTCCACTACTAAAGACACTTGGAAAAATATCCTTTATTGTATCAAAGAGACCATTCTTCTCAACTCTTGGTCTAAGGAAGATTGGAAATCCTCTACCTCTAAATATCAAATTCTTCAAATGCTCCATCTTTCCCCTTCTTTTCCCTATCCCCCCCACCCCCCCTCATCTTGACTCCCTTTTGCTCGACCCCCTTCCTCCCTAGACTTTATGCCATACCTTCTAATGGATTCATCAAACTCAAGTTCAATGGAGGCTTTGAAAGGAAACCCAGGAGAAGCAGTCTATGGGGGAGCCTTAATTAACAATCAAGGTTGCATCATCTACCTATATTATAGTTACATGCACCATGATAATAATAATCCAATAGAGCTTCACACATTTTTTGGGGTCTTCTTGATGCTCAAAGCTCAAACTACTCCAAAATTATCATAAAAGTTGATTCTCTACCAACAATATATTATATAAAAAAGATCCTGACTGGATATGATCCCTAAAACATCTCTATAAGTTGGAGATTAGAAGTTATACTTCTTTGCATAGTTAAGCTCATTTTTAGTATTTTAGTGGCCCTCACCTCACACATTAATAGAAATGGAAATAAGCTTGCAAATCACTTGGCTAATGATGGTTGTGAAGGTCTAAATACTTCCCTTAGTTGTCCTTGGGAGGATATTGTAGACTCATATATAAAGAATGACTCTCTCAATCTATTCATTGAATAGTCCCCCACCCCTAATGGGGCACTTGCATCATATTAGAAGAGATGAGAGGAGAGGCATGGAGAGTGAGGATGTCAAAAACTTGCCTTAGGCAAGGGCCTAACATGCCACTCTCATGTCTTCTGAACCAACCCACAATATCATCTTTGAGTGTGCAAACTCAATGTTTTAGGTGGGCACCACTGGACACAGATCATGATTGTATTATGGTGACGAATAATGCATGTGTATCATCACTCACCTAGCTTCCCAACTTTTGCTATTGATGGACTAGGGATTTTGATGTATAACCTTCAACACATTTCACCCCTTGGTAGATTTAAGGTTTTTTTTATTCACTTTGGTTACTATTCTCCGCTATTTGCAATTACTTCCCAAGTCCTTGGGCTGGTTCCCCCGTAGTCTGTTGGCTTTGCGGGCATTTTTTTCTCTTTCCATGCTACTTTTTATTGATGGATTCTAGTCTTCACTATCTGTTAGGGACCAAATCTACCTTAGGCTAAGAAAGGTAGGATCTAGGACAACATCAAACCACGCTTAACCTGGTAGCTAGCCCTACCAGGTCAGGAGAGGGCTCTCTCCTGGTCAATCTCAGCAAAAATATGATCAATAAGGGCTTGAGATGACTAATATGCTGACTGATTTTAGGCTAGGTTGTATGTAAATGAGTTTGATTGAATTTAAAGATGTTTTGCTGGCTCAAATGGAAAGGCAGATTTTGGGTGCGGGGAATGAGGCTCAGTTTTGCAGAGATCTCAATGGGGCAAGGTAGACAACGGATTTTGGCACTTCAAATTGAATGAGATGGGGAGATTAGACAGGTGAGGAGTTGAAGAAGGCAAGAAAACTCAAGGATCCTCTTCAAACAGCTGAAAACATCAAAAGATAAAGCAAACCCTAGGTAGAGCACTGCAATTTCAATGGATTCTACCCTTTCCCTTGTTTGATTTAATTAATAAGAAGCAAGATAGATAATGGCATACATAACACATAAGGAAATTCAAAATTACAGAAGAAATCACTGTACCAAAACAAAATGCCACATGAATCCCAAAGAGTGTTGTAAACCCTGGTCTCTATTCCTTAGCCAAAACTGCTGATATGAGTATACAATAAAGCTCCTTGCTTTCTCAAAAGTCCAACCATGCTAATGACTGAGAAATCACAAGATATAGACAAACCATAACTCATCCTAGCCTCTAGGGATCGAACTCACAAGTTTAGGATTTGTTCCAACTAATTCTAAACTGAGATCTAGAAATTAGGCAGTGGAACAACTTGCCTCTAGAAACTAGGGAGCTAATTCATTCAGTTGCCAACAACTTTTTGATAGATGAATCTACCTCCATGAGTGAAAATTTGACATATTTACATCAAGATCCATCAATTTACATGAAATTACATCATAAATTTGACATTAAGGAGGAGAAAAGTCAAACTGTCAAGAAGTTAGGCGAAAAACAGAGTATTCTTGGTCAAACTGAGCAAAATTTACCCAATGCGCCGCGCTGATTTCCCTATGCATAGCGCCTTTTTGCAGGAGACTTTTGGAGGCCTTCTCAGTGTTCAAATTGGGTGCGGGATAGCTCGTTAGAAATATTATTCAGTCTGATTTCCAACCCAATTGGAATTTTTTAATTTGGAGTTCATTTTCCCTGTCAAAAATCAAATCTCTCAAGACTGGTCAAAATGTGCAAAATGAGGCTGCCTAAAGTCAGAGTGCTGTTGCAGTAAACTTTTGAAGGTCTTCCTCAACCCGAAATTGAACTCATGATAGCTAATTGGAAATATATTTGTGTCTAGTTATCATTTGACTCATCAATAAAGTCATATGGCCAACCAAGCTAGGAGAAAACTTGATTTTCCCAAGGTCACTTCAGAGGTGCATCAATTCTCCTGAGGCAACTGTATTTTTGACATTTCTCTAAAACCATGACACCTGTGTAAAAAGTGAAGGAGGTTTTCTTCCTTGGCCTATTGTGGACAAAAATTGCTCTCACTTTTCGAAAATTCATCTTTTCTTGCTCATAAACATCATTGAAGTAAAACCTATCCCGATGTGTGGAACAGGGGATTTGTCGAAATGAAGGGGATAAGGGGGTTCTGAATTCTTGAGAAAATTTTGGGAAGTAGGGAGGGATGTTAGGAAGTAGGAGAAAATGGAATTTCAAAGATTGAGTGAGGGGAACGCAAAACACAGGCCTAGCCTAGAAAATTGTCAAGTTGTAGCAAGAAACTAGGGTTTGTGCGAAATGAGGAATTTGAGGGATATCAGTGATGGGAAGTGTTTAATAAGGTACATTAAGGATAGGGGAAGGTGTATGAAAATAAGAATACAATTTTTGCTGATGATTTGACCATCCAAGAGAAATTACCTTCAAAACCCTAGGAGAGGGAAATGAACCTTACCTAGGCACAACTGAATCATGAACAAGGTGTAAAATGACCCATTGGAATCTGACATGATGATGACAACCTCTGAATGATGGTACACTCATCTGAATGGTGATATGGACTGAAATTTGGACAACTTTGAAAGGAGTGAAAGCAAACCCTAGACCTAATACTTAGTGACCAAATTTTGCTTGAAGACTCACTGAAATGACAAAATTTGACCTCGACACCTTAAAATCACTTTGTAAGAGCATGTTTGATCAATGGAGGAAGGTTGCAAAGACTGACACCAACACTATCTTCTCTCCCCCTTCACACTCATTCCTCTCTCTTGACCTCTTCTTCCCTAGCAGTTTGGACCTCGGTTTCTTTGTTGGACTCTATACCTTCTATGATGGTTCATGAAAGAGCATGTCATTGTCATGATGGTGGAGGTTAGGGTTCGCAAGTGGGAGTGTGTGCTTGCACGTGTGCATAAACCTCAAGTTGACTTTACAAGGAGAAAATCCCTCCTCAAATTCACAATGAAACCGACAAGGTGGAGACATATTTATGGGGGGAGCACCAATTTCTATTTGCTTCATAGGTGGAAAAAGTTGTGTTTGCATGGGTGCCAGATACCTGGCACACCTATGGCATAAAAACCAATATCTTTACACCATTGAACTATATTGGTGTATGTACGTTTTGTTGGGTTCGATCGTATTGAACAAAAATGATACAAAGGAAGAGATTCTTTTGGTTTTGGACCACATTGTTTTACAACTCAAGGAAATGAATGAGCACCTGATGCAGATTGAAATAGCCATTGACCTTGGTGTAGATCCTCGTCACCCTGGTTTTGAGGATCTTTGTCTAATTGATGTTGACACCTCCCATTCCACTTAATTTTCCATGTCTTTCTTCTGCTATATTTTTATTTTTAATTTTTTTTCATATGTCTGACAAGATTGTTTTTGTCAATGCTTGTAGGTTATACAAGTAGAAACTATTAATAGGGTCTTCTAAAGTCTCTATACGATTATAATTTTTGAAGTATCTTAGCATTATTATTTTGGACAATTTAATTTGCAGTTATACATGTTTCTTGTTTTTCATTGGTTTGGTTTCCGAAGTGGCAGGCCACTAATAGACAACAACAATTTCCTTATGTAGTTTCTAGTTGCTAATAAGAAACTTTAAAAAAATAATGAAATTGCATAACCCTTACATTTCTCTTTGTCATCTTTATTTATCATGTAATCATGCACATCACTTCAATGAAAAAACATGCATGCAATTCTCTAAAAATAGTTGCAATTCCACAAAAATTATCCAAGTGATTAAAATATGTACATGAATGTACATGCTTCACTCATGAGAATCATTATATATATATATATATATATAAAATCTTAAGTATCATGGAAAAGATCATTCTAAACTCACAATCATATTCTTCTCATTGAGTGCCATTGAATGAGAATATTTTTGCTTAATTTTGAGCTTTTATCAAGAAGCTATGGTCCTCTGATGTTTGTGTTCATCTTTCTCCTAGCTTCGATATTGTCCAAAGATGTTTCCACATGACTCTGCCACATCACCATCAATACACGTGGTCTGACACTTTCCTATGTCATATTGATAGAGTGCCATGTGTTAGAAAATTATATATTACGGAGCAATGGAACACATGAAATAATGCAGAAATATAAACACAGAAAATGCACAAAACAAGAGAGACACATATATACGTGGTTCACCCAGTTTGGGCTACGTCCACCCCGAACAACCAGTCCTTCCTTTCTATTATCCAGCAAAATGAAGAACACAACCTACAGCAAATCCGTTGTATATCCCTGTCTCTCTCAAAGTCTCACCTCTCTGTTTCTCGCTCACACTGAATACACATCTATCTCACAGCTCAAATACGATGCCTCATACAAAGAGGGGTTTCCTTCTAGGGCAAAAAACCTAAACTAAAACATAAGTTCTACCGTTAGATCCATCCGCCTATGAACGGCCCAGATTGACTACAAATTACTGTACTTTTACAGGCAATTTTACATTTGTTTTAGCTCGGGGGCAGCCGCCCCCCCCTGGACCCCCCCTGCAACGAATATTTTACGGGCGGCGTTGCCGCCCCCATTTTGAACTGGGGTCCAATGTGGCGGTACTTTTGAATATAGAAGATAATCAGGCTCCACACCCAACACCATGTCATCTCTTGGAAAATTATAAAGGTAAATGCCTCTTCTATTTGCTTATAGCACCTCAAAGATTTTTTTCTTAATGTTGTGACATATCACTATGATTTTTCTTTTTCTCATATTGTATTACTATTGGAAATTCTTCTTTGCATAACAAACAAGATCTTTTTTCTTTACTACATCCAAGGATTTTATTCCTATGCCCCGCCTTACCTTTTTATCATGCTACATAGTTTTATTCCATGTGTTGTGTCACATCAATAAACTATCAAATGTGATACATAGCAAAGGCCAAACCCTTCGGTTTTGTGATGGTGTGTCCTATCCAACATTTTTTGTGTCCTGATGATATATCGCCTCCTATCATATGTTTCCAATATTTCAAACAACTGGAATTCATGTTGGAAACCATTTTGATTTGTGATGGCCATATATCATTGGACACTAGGCCATGTATTGCATCGACCATTCCCTTAACACTTTTGATAGAGCCAGCGCATGAAATGTACATATTGCATGCCTAAACAGTTCTAACCCTACACATTACACATCATAAAAAAATTCTAGTGCGATGCTTTCCTTATCACCATTAAACATCATCTTTATCATCGATACACATTTTCCTTGCCAATAAAATTTTATTTATCATCAATACAAATTTTCTTTATCATTGGTATGCATTCTCCTTGTTGTAAATAAGTAAAATATCTTTCATTGATACACATTCTCCTTCTCACCAGTAAGTGAAATCTCTTTCATTGACAAACATTTTCTTTTTCATTAATGCACATTTTCTTTGCCAACAACACACTCGCTAATATTTGTATCTCTAGCATGGAATATCACCAAAAAATATCTTCTTTGAGTGCATTGTGTTGACCGATAATTTTTTTCTTTAGCAACACATGTTATTTTGCTTGGAAAAAAATTCTCTATGATATAAGAAACTATTTAAGTTTTTCCAAGGCTTTAAAACTCAGTTAAATTGATTCCAACAAGTTGTTAAATCATAACTAAGATCCACTAACCTCCTAGAGGCCTTCAATAACTCTCCCAAACATTTGGAAATTAAATTACAGAGGTCTTGAAGGCTCTAAATTTCTCAAGTGTAAGGTAAGAAGACCAAATTCCTATCATTAAGGCTTGGAATGGATTCCTACGATCCATAGAATTCTCTGAACTTCCACATGATTAGAATCCTCCACATAGGAGTCAATATCTTCCAATAGACTTGCCTCTTCTGGTAGGTCATCCTTCACAAGAATGACTCACATTCCTCAGGCTCACACTATCATTTCATTTTCTAATAGGCTTTTACATAAAAATGCATCAAACTTGTTGCACAAAAATTGTCACTTTGACTTCCTACAATCAATATGAGTCTATCACCACTCATACATACCTCCTTTGCAAGTCTTAAATCTTAGCTCTGCATATCAAGCTTTGAAAATGAGAGAAAGTCCTTAAAAATCTCTAAAGCTTTGGTTTCGCACTTTCTCTTAGCATTACCTGTGGTATCGCACCCATTGGTCATGTCCCCTGCGCACTTGACCGCTCTGTATCTGCGTTTATGGGTGCGAACCCCTGTAAAAGTTAAAAAGGCGCAAGTTTATTCTTAAAAACTCACTTTGATTCAATTCTGGAAGCTTCTAGAGGGAATCTTGCGTTGGCAAGTTTGCTCCTTGAGGGTTCATGCATCCCATTCCTTAAGGAGCTAACCCCTTGATGTGAGGAGCTTATCCCCTTGAAGAAGGACTCTATCCCTTCAATGGTGGACCTGTAACCTCCTTCCCTTACACTATAAAATGAAGCTTTGGGCTGGTTACTTGGGAGGTGGAAAGCTGAATATTTTTGAGGGTAAATGCTGCTGGAACTTAGTCTTCCTTATTGAGCTTTTGAGAGGAAAGATTACATACCTTTTGATCTCATTGGGAGGAGATTGAGGCTTGTCAAAGTAGAGGAGATTCCTGCTTGGACCCTGGGAAGAGCTTGTACAACATCAAGGCACCAAGGTTGTAAAGTTCTTCTTTGTCAAAGTTAATACAATCAAGTTTATTTTTTCTCAATGAGCTGTGTTTAATGGTTTGTTTTCATAGACTCCTTAATCACTATGATGAACATGATTTATTATATTAGCTATGCAGGTGTTCTTTGATGTGTGCTTGTTTGTGTTTGCAGGTTATTAAAAGGAAGCTCTTTGAAGCTGTTGGAGCAAGGCTGCCACAAACTAGCGTTGGACTTAAGGTAGGGTCTAAAATACCTCTTAGTTTTTATTAATGAATCGTAATATGTTTAGAGAAAATTAGATTTGCTTGTCCTGTTTGTTACTAGATATCAATTGATACTAGGGAGATCGGTCTTGTCCACAAGAACGATTTATCCGCTTAACAAATTGGTGACTCCGTTGGGGACGGGATTTGATTGTTTAATTTTCCTTTATCTTTGATTCGAGAAACTTGATTTTTTGTTTCTGGTTTTTGCTTGATGTGTGTGGGATTGGGTAGTTTGTCAGTCCTGGATTGATTTTTTAGTTTTTAGAAATTTTTACGAGGACGGCATATTCTGTTTGAGTTACAGTGCGGACCTCTTTGCACTGTTACTTTACTACACAGAGCGATATCACACCTGGTTTCACTGGGGGCCTGCGGACCCTGTCAAAATTTTTAAAAATCTTAAAATATTTTCGTCCAGTTTAGTTTAGGCTCTTTTTGTTACTTTTATCCTCTGCCCAGATCTGCATATATCTTGTCAAAAGTCTCTCGTAAATAAGTTCCATTGGTGTTGTGTTTTGGATTAATTTCTAGGAGTTTTTGCATGCTTGGTTCAATCTTCATTCAGCCTTTGTAGTGACTTGAAGCTTAGAAGCCTAAGAAGCCTTAGATCAGCTTGGAATATTTTGTCTTCTTGATAAGTCTGGCTGGTTTGTGAGATCTTCCTTTGGTGAGAAATGGATTTTGTTTCTCTTTGCAAAACTTCGAACGAACTTGGTCATAAGTTGTGAATTTCATTTTTTATAAAAAACATAGCTGAGTGTTTTTGATTGATTTGTGTTGCTGAATGAATTAATCCTTAGTTTGCTGAATAACTAAGTAAAAAACATTCTCAAAAACATTTTAAGCTTTTATTTTAATTATTTTTTAGAAGTTAGATCTCAAGATTAGATTTTTCATAGTTTTGAGTGTGTTTTCTAGAAATTCTAGTTCCTCTTTTGAAAAATTGTTTTCTTTAGTTTTGAATTTTGAAACGAAAAGGGATTTATTTCGTAAGTATAATTAGTAGCTTCATTTGAGTGTATTGAAAAAGACAAAAAAAATTTCTTTTCGTTTATATGTTGAAGGAAAGTTTTGTTTTCAAGAAATTGCATTCTCAACTCTTCCTTTAGCTAGAGATTCATTGAAAAGGAAAATAATTGTTTATCATCTCAAGTGCATTTTTTTTTAGCATTTTGGAGTCGAGTCTTCACACCACAAAGTTTCATCTCCATACCTTTTGACTTAAGAAACAACCAATAAAATTAATGCTTAATTAAAATTCATCTAGCAATCTTTTTATTTCTAGGGCTCTTATCACCAACATAGCTTAGGCTAGTATCTTGGAGTAGGGAGTAATTAACTCTCTAAGATAGTTAAAACAAACAAATAGTCGATCTTGCGGTAGGAAAAAATTCCAATTGTTACATGTATGCTCTGGGAAGATCCTCTTAAAGGAGTCAAGCACGAGATCATATCTGAACCAGTGAGGTAATCAATCCTTCCTCATTGGGAACTGGTAAACCTCAGATTGACCATTGTCGAGGAGCCTGGGGTCACTTGTTGGTAAACCTTGGATTATGTCAAGGAGCCTTCAAGGGGATTGAGCTTTGTTACTCTGCCCTTGCGTGCATATCGGATCGTAGACTGTTCCCCCCGGTATATTTTGTTTCCGTTGGTAACCTTAGTGGCCATAATCTATAGGATTCTTTCCTATGGTGACGGTGGAGGGAAGATCCCATTGTACCTGGCACAAACGTCGACTAGACTCACTTGGACTCTTTGGGGGGTTATCTTCACTCGAGACAGTTTTGTGGAGAAACTTGTGCCAGTCTGTTTCATTAAGCAGGTTGTCGGGGTAACTGTTCTAATCGCCATTCTGTATTGAATTCTGCGAGGTTGGATTTCATGACCAACTAGTGTTTTCGGTACGGAAAAATATTGTTTGTGTGTGGTTTGAACTCCTAGATTGTTAGGTGTGTGATTCAATTGTTTGGTTCTTTAGAGACTTTAGGTGATTTATTTATTTTTTATTTTTTTCGTGTGAAGTAATTAATTAATTAATTGTGGCTGAACTATTGAGACAATCCCGTAGACTTCGGGGGCAACCTCCCGAATATACACCAAGTCAGCTTGAAGGGCTAAGAGCTCTTGCCACACCTAGTGAAAGTAGAGTTGGGTCACCAGAGGCCGGAGAATCATCTTTAATTATTCACCTTTATTATCACGTTCCAACAACAAAGTATATTTCTCAACCAATTTCATTTTCTGAAGTTACTAGTAGTTTTTCTTCTACTAGTGAATTAGTTGAGGAACCTGAAATTTTTGAACCTGAAACCGAACCTGCTGCTACTCCATCCTCAGGATTTGCTTCTCCAGTTTCTAGTGGTCCTGGTTCACCTAGGGTAGGAAGTATTATTACCCAAAATCTTCCTTATGGACTCATTTCCATTGAAGAACTTGTTAGTTCGTACGAAGGTATATATCTCCTTGAAAATCAACCAACTTTAGAACCTAGGGAGCGTGAATCTATCTTTTACAGTCCTTTTCGAAGTGACGCTTGGTATGTATCTTTGACGAAATTTTTAGAAAATCCGGGTCTCGCTGCTTCACCACCTCGTATTCCATTTCATCCAACGCCCAGAGGTTATTATCCTCCTTCGAATATGTCAAATCGGTCATCCATGTTCTCCCAAAATCCGGAAACTTTTTTATATGGAAGTCCTTTTGTTCCGTCTGGGTATCAGTCAGTTTCTGGTACTTTTTCAAGAGCGTCTCCTCAACCCATTGAATATGGGGTATCAACTAGTCATAACGGAACTCCACCATTGAGTGTAGAAGAGATTCTTATGATGTCTGGTGCTATTCCAAATCCGAAACCTCAAGGTAGTCAGATTCCGCCTGGGGGGAAGCCTCAAGGTAGTCAAATTCCGCCTGGGGGGTAGCCTCAAGGTAATGAAATTCTGCCTAGGGGGCAACCTCAGGGCAGTCAAATACCGCCTGGGGGGCAACCTCAAGGACAATACATACCTTAGGGAGAGTACATGCCTCAAGGTCAACCTCAGACTCAATATATGCCTCAAGGTCAACCTCAGACTCAATATATGCCTCAAGGTCAACCCCAGTATCAATATATACCTCAAGGTCAACCCCAGTTTCAGTACGTGCCTCAGGTTAATCAACCTCAAGGTCAGTACCCATCTCAAGGTTTCCAACCACCTTCTGGTTCAACCATTTTGTTCAAGGAATTGGAAATGTACCTTTTCATATCATCCTACACTTCAACTGGTTATGGTCCTCAATATCTCAACCTTTTATGGGTCCTTACCCCGGAATGAATATGGTGTGGGATCCATCTCAAACTCAACAGATTTTGCAACCCAATGTGCAGTTGTCATCCCAAACTGAACAACCTATGGTTTCTGGTTCAACCCAGCAACCCATCCAGCCTACTATTCAAACTTCTGCACCTGGTGTAGCTCATCAGTCTGGGCCTAGTTCGCCTCGAACTCCGCCTCAATAGACTGCTACAACTACTGCAGCTTCTGTTCAATCTACCCCACCTACTTCTGGAGTATCGACAGCTCCGGTTTCTACTGTTCTTGTATCAACTCCTCAGACCTCTTTACCCCAGTCTAGACCTACAATCCAGAATTCGGTTCAGATGCCTGTAGGACAACCTGGTCCAAGTACGATTGTCACAAGTCAACCTCAATTTACTTATCAACCGTACCAGGGACAGTATCAATACGGTCCTGCTGTGCAAAGCCCAATTTATCAGTATCAACCGTACCTTGGGTATACATATCAACAACCTCAATCTCAACAACCCCAGTTTGGTTTGATTAATCTTGGTTTTCCGAGAGGATATAATATTCTGAATGCAAATCCAATTGCAGGTTACCCTGGATATCCTCCTCCTGGAGCTGGTCTTGTGATCCAAGGTTTTCGAGACCCTAACCGTCAGTTACCATTCATCGCAACTTTGGATTTACCTGACTTGTCGCGCCTTACGAACGATCCAATTTATTATCTTCGGTATTGGCTGCCAATGCCTAATAAGTTGCCCAGTGATATTCTGAAGTTTGAGGGTAAACCAGGAGAGGATCCGTCGAACCATGTGATGACTTATCACCTCTGGTGTGCATCAAATTCCATTATAGATGATTGAATTCACTTACGGCTTTTTCAACGCACTCTGATTGGTCTCGTGGCTAAGTGGTACATTGAGTTGCCACGAAGCTCTTTTTATAATTTTAGTCAGTTAGCTACTTCGTTCTTAACTCATTTTCAGTTTCCTGTTAGATATGACAATGGCATGGAATTATTAACTTCATTAAAATAGTCAACATCTACATATATTTCAGACCATATTCATGAATGGCGACGTCGACGACGTTTAGTGAAAGTTTTTATCCTGGATCAAATTTTGGCAGAATGGTTTGTTAAATCATTATTACCTAAAATCACTGAAGATGTAGCTAAGGTAGGAGTAGTTACTGAGGAGCAAGTAATTGCTCAAGCTCAGTACCTTGACCTCGTTTATACGTAGTCGGGTACTTTACACAAAAAAATCCCCGATCTTCCCAAACAAAATCAAATAATAGCAACTCCTTCAGGGTCTCATGCTGCTGATGGTATGATTGGTACAGTTAATACCAAGAGTAAGAAGAAATCTGCAAAGAATTCTTCTCCTATTATAACTTCACCAGATTCCCCGACAGGAGAAGCTTCCGCTAAAGTTCCAACTGATATTCATGTTGTAGAATCTTCTATGAACAAATCAAACTCCGGCGGTAAAAAGAAAGGGAAGAAGAAAAATAAACAAAACGCAAAAGAAAAACCAGAAAAAACTGAATCTACTAACGAGAAACGTAAACCTCCCTATCCTTGTCTCATCTGTGACGAGGAGCATTTTACAAGAGATTGTCCACATCAAGTTAAGGTTTCGAAAATCGTCAAAAGTTCTCAAATGCTTGTTGTCTTGAAGGATCCTTTTCCTAGTCAAGATAGTAAGATGATAGGTTCTTCCTCAAATGCTTCAGAAGAACCAATTATGATGATGTCCCATGTCAGGATTGCACACGATCACAAGATTATGGAAGTAAGAACCCTGTTGGTGGTAAGGAACCAGAATCTTCTAGTTCAAATCCATCAACTTCAACTCCTCCTGGTTCCGATCCGCTACAAATCGAGAAACCTAATCCAGACTTAGTAATCAAACCGCCTGCTAAAGGTATAGTTCGGAAGTCAGCTTTCAATCCACATGCGAAAGCTCCTTAGAACTATAACCTTGTTGAAGATTTAACTATATCCCCTTCAACAATGTCGGCTTTGGAGGTGCTACAATCATGTCTAGCACAACGTAAATTGCTTTTGTTTGCTATAGGAGCTGTTGATATTGAGGATTCCAACCTTATAATCTTCGATTTAGAAAATAGTCACCTCGCTTACCTCATCAAATGGCTTTCCAGATCCCAGTGTTAGACAAAAACAGGCCTTGCTTTCGGACTGTGATTGATGAGGGAGCTTCTACATGTATTATGTCGATTCAATGTTGGAGATCGCTTGGTTCTCCTACGCTCAATCAATCCCCAACAATTTTAAAGGATTTTATGGCCGGGGGTTTCATCCTTTTGGAATTTTTGCAGGATTTACCTATAGGGGTAGAAGACAAAACTGTTAATCTAGATGTGGAGGTGGTTGATGCCCCTCTAGATTACAACCTTCTTTTGGGTCGTAGTTGGTCCTACGCTATGACTGCTGTTGTTTCATCAGTCTTTCGGCTTATTAAATTCCCTCATAATGGAAATATCATTACAATCGATCAGTTAAATTACTTTTCATCCGACCTAGCCTCTTCTGAGAGTATTCAACATGTCCGTAAAACAACTATCCCTTATAAGGATGTTGGGGTGGGATTGATTAAAGATTCTGGTTTACTAGGAACTTTTTCTTTTCCTCCTCCTAACGTATCACCTTCATTTGCAACCATTCACATGATTTCATCGAACACTATTGCTTTTGATGATCCTTGGATCGTACCTTCCGATTCCGAGGTGGACTCATTTGGTGATGCCATGCCCTTGAGTCCCTTTGAAGTTGCATATCAGGCGGTACAGTCGTTTTCCGAATTTAGTTCAACTGAAATCGATCCAATGAATGTGGTCCATGGGGAGTCACTTTCAATCTTAACCTTCGATTCAACAACATTTTCTGAACCTGTTCACACTGATGAGAAGATTCGTGAACTTTTATCTGTTGATGATTTACCATGGGAAGATCTTCATCATCGATCTTCGTTTTTACCTGAGCTTGATCATTTTGAAAATGATTTCTGATCTATTTTTACCACTGATTATGTCAAGGAATCACATAATCCATTGCAACATCCTTATTCTGAGTTGAATTTAGGAAATATTTCTCGAACAATTCCTATTGACATTTCAGTGAAACCCAAAATTATTGAAAACATTCATATAGGTGTTTCTTGTACGGACGAGGAAATCCAAACTTATAAAGCCCTATTTCAAGAATTCTGCGATGTGTTTGCATGGTCAGGTGAAGAAATTCCAGGAATCGATCCATCAATTGTTGTCCATGAAATAAAAACTTAACTGGATGCTAAACCCATCCAGCAACGTTTGCGTCAGATACACCCAAGAAAAGTTGCTGCTATTAAAGCTGAAGTTGAGAAATTACTTCGAGCGGGTTTCATATATCCAATTCCTTTAACAGATTGGGTATCGAATATTGTTCCTGTTAACAAAAAGCAAGGAACGATAAGAATATGTATTGACTATAGGGATATTAATCGAGCTTGTCCTAAAGACAATTATCCAACTCCCTATATCGATCAAATAATTGATGATTGTGCCGACAGTGAAATGTTCTCCTTTATGGATGGATTTTCCGGTTACAATCAAATTAACATACTCCTTGCTGATCAACCAAAAACGGCTTTCATTTGTCCATGGGGACCTTTCCTTATTGCAAATTACCTTTTGGGTTGAAGAACGCCGGAACAACTTTTCAACGGGCTATGTCTTACGCATTTCACGACATCAAGCACATTGTGTAGCCTTATATCGATGATTTACCTGCTCATTCATTATGAAGAGCCGATCATCTCACTCATTTACGAGCCATCTTTATGAGATGTATGCATTATCGAATTAGGTTGAATCCACACAAATGTGTTTTCTGTCTAGAAACAGGTCGCTTACTGAAATTTGTTGTTTCAAAAGCCGACATTTGTGTCGATCCCTCGAAGGTTGAAGCCATTGTCAAATTACCTCCGCCTTCGACTCTTAGCCAACTCCAAAGTTTGCAAGGGAAAGAAAACTTTTTACGCCGATTCATTCCTAACTACGCCGAGATAACGAAAGGTTTTACCAGGTTGTTGAAAAAGAACACTCCATTCTTTTGGGATGAGATAGCTCAGAAATATTTTGATGCACTTAAACACGCATTGACCCATGCACCGTTATTGCATCCTCCCAACTACAACCAGGACTACTTTTTGTACCTCACCGCTTCTCATTCCACCATTGGGATGGTTTTAGTGTAGGAAGATGAATTCAACGTTGAACATGTGATTTATTACCTTAGTCGAACTCTGAATCTGATTGAGCTTAAATATTCACATGTGGAGAAATTGGCCCTGGTAGCTATTCAAGCTGTCCAACGATTTCGTCACTACATTCTACTACGCAAAACCACAGTAATTTCTGACTGTAACCCTATGACGTATATTTTGACTAAACAATTGCTAGGGGGCAAGTATTCCAAATGGATCATTATCCTGCAGGAATTTGACTTGGAATTTGAAAAATCCAAGTCAAAAAAGTCTTTGGTTTTTGCGGAATTAATGTGTGACTTCCCGTGTACTGATACCGAAACTGTGGCAGAAGAATCCCTTGGGGATGAATCTTTGTTTCTTATCAGTATTCTTGATCCATGGTATGGGGATATAATTGTCTATCTCCAAACCCAACCTTTTCGGCCTGAAATATCACGATCTCAGTGAAGGAAAATACGTTTCCAATCCCAACAGTATAGAATTATTGGAGATACACTCTATCGTCATGGGGTGGATTCTATTTTCCGTCTTTGTTTAACTCATGAGGAAGCTGAAAAGGTTCTGAATGACTGTCACTCTGGAGCGTGTGGCGGTCATATGTCTGGGTATGCTACAGCCCAAAAGATATTGTGCGCTGGTTATTTCTAGCCATCCTTATTTAAAGATTGTATCAATGCAGTCCATAAATGCCACAATTGCCAATTTTTTTATCAAAAGGTGCGTGCTCCACCTGCTCCTCTCCACCCTATAATTGTCGTTGGTCCTTTCGCAAAATGGGGTACGATTTTATTACATGTAACCCTCACTCGGCCGGGTGGTATGCGTATATCATCCTTGCGGTAGATTATTTTACCAAGTGGGCCGAGGCGATGCCTACATTTTTGGCAGACGACAAAACTACTGCTATTTTCATTTTCAATCATATAATTGTTAGGTTCGGTGTTCCTCAAGCGATTATCACTGATCATGGAAATCATTTTCGGAACATCATGATGACTGAACTAACAGATCAGCTTGGCCCGCGTCACGATAGCTCTACTCCATATTACCCACAGGCTAATGGTTTGGTTGAGGCAATCAACAAAGTTCTAGTCTCCATGATCCGACGAATTATTGGTATTCATCGATCGAATTGGCATAACATGTTATTTTTAGCGCTTTGGGCGTATCGAACCTCAGTTAAAACATCAACATGTTTCACTCCTTTTTAGCTTGTTTATGGGTTGGAAGCAATGTTACCCATTGAATATGAAATACCATCGTTGCAAATAGCCATAGAATTACTTCTAGCCACTTCCGAAGAGGAAAAGCGTTTGTTGTACTTAGCTCAATTAGATGAGAATCGACATGATGTTGCATTAGCAATCGAGACTCACGCAAAACGGATAAAAGATCAATACGATCGTAATGTTACACCTCATAATTTTTCGGAAGGAGACCTAGTTTTATTATATGATCAAGCTAACGATAAGCTAGGGGTTGGAAAATTCGTACCCATGTGGCATGGTCCTTTTGTTTTTAAGCGTAAGCTGGCCAAAGGGGTCTATGAATTAGTAGATTTTGATGGTGTCTCTTTAGGTAGACCCAGAAATGGGCTTTATCTAAAAAGATATTATGCTTAGAGTTTAGTGTGGAGATTCTTGTTAGAATAGATTTCTTTCTAGTTGGTTTGTTTTAGATTAGAAAGTGTGCCTAGTTTAGAGAGTGTGTTATCATATTCCTGCTTATCTTGGTTTTACTCTTGATATTGCAGATGTCGACGTCTTCTCAAACATACATTGGTTTTGTTGATGGTGCTTGTCGTAGTACACAGAATATTTCTTCTGCAGCTTGGGTTATCTATTCACCCTCTGACGAGTTAGTATCTATGCATGGGGTAAGCCTTGGTCAAACAACAAATAACATTGCAGAGTATAGTGCAGTGATTGAGTTA
>APFE031673440.1:0-35216 GCA_000404065.3 Pinus taeda | reverse complement strand
CCACAAATGAGCAAATTGCAGACATCTTCACCAAAGCGCTTGGAAGAGAAAAGCTTGAAAGATTCAGAACGATGCTTGGACTCACCAAAATCCCTTCAGATTAAGGGGGGGAATGTTGACACCTAATCCTCAATGATTGGGGAACTGAATGTGAACAGTCATCGAGAAGATGAACTGAACAATCACATTCTTGTATATATTAGATAGCTAGTTAAACGAATAAATGTATTAGCTTTTCTGGAGTTACTCCTGGCCTGACATATATTCATCTAATTTTTAATAGAATTTAAATTTTATTTTAATATAAAAGACATATACTTAATGATGTTTTACTTTTAAAAATACGAAATACATTGCTATTAAATTTTCAAATACAAATTTTCTATTTAAATTAAAATATAAGTCATAGTTTAATTGGTTGGACGAATTATTCAGAAAGTTATAGAAATTCCCGTCATATTTAAAGAAACTTTGGTAAGGATTTTTGTAAATCTAAGTTATAGTTGTTAAACTTCAAAATTTTAGGTGTCCTACAAGTTTTTGATGGTGTTGAATCCATTTCCACCATCAAAAACACGATTCAAACACTATCTCTACAAGATTTTTTGAATTTTTTTGCCCATATTCCAGCCACTTTTACTGTCTAGACAATCCCTCCGCCTCGGTAGACAACTCCAAAATATAAAGTTAAACAAAATTATATATGATCATAAAAAAAGCATAAAAAATATAATTATAAAAGGAAGCATACTCAATGGTGTTTAACCGTTAAAAATAGAAAGTACATTGTCCTCAGAGAGCACATTTTAATAGAATATATCTAATTTTTAATACAATTTTAAATTTTAATTTCTATTTTAGTGTTAAGAAATAAAGTGCAATCTTGTACAAAGTACATTTCAAATACATTGTTTCTACTAATTTATGGAATTTTAATTTTATATATAATTAGTTTTTCTCTTGTAAAGTAGTATAATAAATATATTTTAAATATATTTTTATTTTAATGGAAATGTTTTTTGCAAATAGGATGTGAGTGTCGAAAGTGTTAAGATAATAGAAAGAACAGAATTCAATGGTATTCAACTGTTAAAGAATACAGAAGTACATTGTAGTTAATGAGAGCAGATTTTAGCATTAGAATATTACGTTTATCATTTTTTAAATGAATTTAATTTCCATATTTCAAAATGTTAGAAATGAAAAGTGCATGCCAGTTATAAAGACATTTAGTATTATTGTTTCTCTAATTTTAATTAGAAATTTAATTTTATTGATATTTAAATATACAGTGTTCATATATATTGTAAAGTAATATAATAAATGTATTTTGTTTTAAATGGAAATTTGTTTTTGGAAAGAGATGTGAGGATGGTAGTGTTAATGACACAAAGTTTGGAAACATTATTTCTAACCATCAAATCTATTAAATGATTAATCATCTTGAGAGCTTAGGAGATGGTCTTGAGACTTTAAGTAGAGTCCTGAAGAAGCCACCGATACCCAGAATCTAGAAACTTCTCAGCGGTGTATAAAACCCCTTGCTTGGTAATGGAATGAGTACGCTGTGTTTTTTTGTTTTTTTGTGTTCTCTGATATGGTATCAGAGACTCGTTAAACATTGAGAGCTTGAGGTCACTGTGAACGTTGTGTTGGGCATTGAGAGTGTGTTGCAGAGAGTGTGTGTGCAGCACTTAAGCTTCTAGTGGAGGGCGTATTGGCCAGACGTGAACCTGTAGTCTGCGTGCAGAAGTCATTTGAGCATGTGAGTTCGATGTCGTTGAGGGTGTTTGAGCGTGTTGTGTGCAGCAAGGAAGTGATCAGAAGTTTGAAAGAGCCGCTGGTAAAAGAGTTGCAAGGAGAAGCAGAGTGAGACTGAGATAAACACTGGCCGAAGGAGCTGGGGATTTCTAGGAGGAACTGTGAAGTGCTGATAAAAGAGGGTGCTATTCCAAAAAGCAAGATCTGAAGCAACCCTGCGTTGAATCTTGAACATTTTCTGCTAGTATCAGATTTTGCGGCAAGAATCTTGAACAATTTTTGAAAAATGTGTTCTTAGGTTTTTTCTATGAATTGTGAATTATTTGCTTACTCATTATTGTAAGGGTTAAATAATATGGTGTATCATATCTATTGTTAACTCAATACTTCAAGTTTAAAATTAAGAGAAACTTAATTCAAAGTTCTAAAATTAAAATTAAGTGAAAAGTAATTCAAAGCTCTTCAAATTAAGTAGTCTAAAGCTTGGAGTATGAATTAAAGTAGTTTGTGGTGGTTGATTTTTAATTGGCAATTTGATTTTGAAATAGATGAGATGTGTATCCATGATGCTTGTGGGGTAGTGAAATAAGGAATGGTTCTTTTGTGTGCCACAAAAAAAGGATAAAAAGAAATAAAAGAAAGGAAATGTTTATATTTTTATTAAGGAGTAAATATTGAAGTTGTGAAAAGTTTGGTGGTTGGTATTTAAAGACTCATAAGGTTATTGATATTGGAAAATGTATTAGCAGAACCTTATTTATGAAATTCTAACAAGTTAGATGGTGAAAATTATGCAAATTGGAAGCTTAAGTTGTAGAATTTAATGGAAGGCTATAATATATGGACGATTGTGTCTGGAGCTGAAGTCAAACCAGTATCCCCTCAAGCCACAAATGCTACAATTCAATATTGGGAGCAACGGGAAAACAAAGCGAAGGTGCTTTTTCAAATGTCCATTAAGGACAATATTATTCCACATGTTAGAGAGTGCAAAACATCCAAAGAGACATGAGACGCTCTCAAAAATTTGTATGAGACGAAGACTACAAATCGAATATTGTATTTAAAGAGTAAGCTTCTTTGAATTAAGATGGAAGAAAATGAAAGAGTGAGTAATTTTATTTCTAGAATTAAGGATCTAAAGGATAAATTAGGTGACATTGGTGAAACAATATCTAGTACAAACTTGATTACTGTGACATTAAATGGAATTCTTGATGAATATCAAATGCTTATCACTGGTCCTTCAACTAGAGAGAAGGCTCCTACTTTTGATGAGTTGGCATGTATACTTATGCAGGAAGAAAAGTGGAGAAGAATTCTTAAAGAAAAATCTCCCAGTTTAGATTTAGCATTGATGGCCAAGGGGAAGCAGTCCTTCAAAGGAAAACAATGGGAGAAAAATAAAGGCAAAAAGCCACAGGTAAAATCATTTCAAGATATACCTTTACGAAGGACAATTGCCAAAACAAGTAGAGATGATGTGTGTTATTACTGTGGAAAACCTGGTCATTTTGCTAAGAATTGTGTGAAAAGAAGGTCTGATCAATTCAAACAAATAAGGCATTCAAGAAATTATGTTGATAGAGATGAAGCAATTAGCCATGAACTTAGCAATCTTAAATTGTTTGTGTCCAATGTTGCTTTATCAATAGAAACCGATGATGACAATGCTTGGTTCATAGATTCTGGTGCATCAATACACATGTCATGCAAAAGAGATTGCTTTGATACTTATCATGGGATTAATAATGGTGGACACATATATTTAGGAGATAATAGATCACATGAAATTAAAGGATATGGTGATATAAGTGTTATGGTTCCTAATTGACAAGAAAATCAAATTCAAAGTGTGGTGTATGTTCCAATATTAAAGAAGAACTTAATTTCAGTCTCTACTATTATAGATCAACATTTAAAAGTTGAATTTGCGAAATCACATTGTTTGGTAAAGGATGTGCAAGATAACTACAAGGTTATTGCAAAATGAATGAGAGTTGGAGGATTATACAAGTTGGATGTAATGAAGAATGGGCATCAAGCTTTGGCATCAATAGGCATGTCAAATATAGAGCTTTGGCATCAAAGGTATGGACGCTTAAATAATAATGACCTAATATTACTACAAAAGAAATTTGATGGTAGAATGTCTTCCAAATATTAAGGGTGAACACTTTGAATGTGAAGGTTGTGCTCTAGGAAAGCAACATAGGAAAGAATTTCATGTGCATGAAAATAGAAGAAAACGTGAAATACTTTAACTAGTGCATACTGATTTATGTGGTCCAATGCAAACTAAGTCACTTGGTGGAGCATATTACTTTCTTATATTTATTGATGATAGCACTAGATACACCTTAGATGAGTTTATAAGAAACAAAAGTGATGTGTTTGAATACTTTAAAGAATTCAAGAGTATGGTTGAAAAGAAAACATGAAAGAGCATTAAAATTCTTCGATCGGATAAAGGTGGTGAGTACACTTTAGGAGCTTTTATCAAATATTGCAAACACAATAGAATTATGAAACAATTTACGGTACAACTTAGCAAAATGGAATAACTGAGAGAAAGAATAGAACATTAGTTGAATGTGCTCATAGTATGCTAAAAAGTAAAAGACTTTCTAATAGTTTTTGGGTTGAAGCCATTAATACAACTGTATATCTTAAAAATAGAAGCCCTACTAAGTATCTTGAGCACAAAACACCATTTGATGGTTTTAAACCTAAAGTTAGTCATTTAAGGATATTTGCATGCAAGGCCTTTGCTCATATTCCTAAAGAGGATAGGAGAAAGTTAGATGCCAAAGACATCAAATGCATTTTTATTGGATATTGTACTCATCAAAAAGCATATAAAACGTATGATCCAAGTACTCACAAGGTCTTTGCAAGTAGAGATGTTATATTTCATGAGCATGCAGATAAAAAAATAAAAGAAGATGAACATAATGTATGGCGGCCTCCTTATGACAACTTTAAAGAAGAAGAAGAAGTTGTGGAATCAACTCAAGCTCAAGAACACATGGACATTCTAGAAGACATGTCAATGAGTCAAAGTCCATAAAGAAGTGATGAAGGCACTCCACAAAGAAGAAGAAGAGGAGAAGGTACTCCACAGTGTAAAGAACCTCTAAGAAGGTCAACATGACATATTCAAACCCCTATTAGGTATAAAGATTATGCTTTAATGTCTCAAGTAATGAATTTTTTTGAGCATTTAAATTATGAACAAGCTAAAAATAATAAAGAATGGATGGAAGCTATGAAAGAAGAATATGAATCTGTAATGAAAAGTGATACTTGGGAATTAACATAATTACCTGAAAATAAAGTTCCTATAGGATCAAAATGTTTGTACAAGACAAAATTTAATGCAGATGGTAGCATAGACAAGTACACGGCAAGATTGGTTGCAAATGGTTATTAACAAAAAGGAGGTATAGATTATGAATATACCTTTGCTCTGGTTGCAAAAATGAATACAATCAAAATAATGATAACATTAGCAACTAAATATGATTGGAAGCTACATCAATTAGATGTGAAGTTGGCTTTTCTAAATGGTGACTTAAAAGAGGATATTTATCTTGTTCAACCAGAAGGATTTGTAAATAAGGGACAAGAACATCTTGTTTGCAAGTTAAAAAAAGGCCCTATACGGACTAAAACAAGCACCTAGATCTTGGTATGAGAAAATCGATAAATTCTTCTTTTAACAAGGATTTAACAAAAGCAAAAGTGATCCTAATTTGTATGTCAAGGCAGATAGAAATGGGGATATAGTATTACTCTCTATATATTTTGGTGATCCAATAATAATAGGGAGTGCTCATAAATTGATTAAAGATATAAAAATGAAGTTATCATAGGAATTTGAGATGAAGGATCTTGGTCAAATGCACTATTGTCTAGGTCTTAAAGTATGGAGAGATGATGGAAGGACTTTAATCACACAAAGAAAATATACAAATGAAGTATTAAAGAGATTTCATATGAATGGATGTAAAGCAGTGAGTACTCCATTGGAACAAAATATCAAATTGAGAAGTGATGATGGAACAAAAGAGGTGAATGGAACATTGTATCGACAATTAGTGGGAAGTTTGAATTATCTCCCTACCACTAGACCAGACAATGCTTATGCAGTAAGCATACTTAATCAATTAATGGCTAAGCCTCATGAAAGCCATTGGTTAGTTGCAAAAAGGGTCCTTTGATATTTAAAGGGAACTATCAATTTTGGTATTGAATATACTAATGCTTGTAATGTTGAATTGATAGGTCATTATGATTTTGACTAGGCCAGAAATCTAGATGACATGAAATCCACCACTGGATACGTCTTCAATATAGGATTAGGAACTATATCATGGAGCAGTAAGAAACAGACAATAGTTTCCTTGTCATCAACTGAAGCAGAGTATAAAGCATTATGTAGTGCCACTTGTGAAGCTATATGGCTTAGAAGAATAATTGAAGATGTTGGTGAAGGTCAACAAGAGCCTAAAATGATCATATGTGATAATCAAATCACCATAAAATTGGGGAACAACCCTATATTTCATGCAAGGTGTTATCACCAAAATAGGTCCCTGATAGACTGCTGATCAGAGTATCTCAGTGTAACTATTTCAAACCAATCTTTTAGCTAAGGCTTAGCCTCCTCAGCCTGAGAGGGCTCTCTCAAAGGATTAATGATATTGATTGATGATAATATAGATGGCTAACTCTATCTTGGGTGTGGGTGTTTTTAGGTTGAAAAGATGAAGGCTTGCTACCATTGGGCTATGGAGTCAACAAGTGAATAAATTCAGTGGCAAGGTTTTTTGACATGAAAGCTGAGGCAAATGGGGTTTTCAAAAAAAGATAATTGACTCAAGGAAATAGGTCATCACAATAATTCCATTACTAAAGGAATTCAGAGCATAGGGTTATGAATTCTGAGTAATAGTAACGAAAATTACTGCTAGTAGTTCAAAGAGTGTTTACTCACAAACTGCAAAAAGACACAGTCATCTCATTTCTAAAAGAAGTCAGAGCACATAGTTGTGAATTCTAAGTAATAGAAATGATATGTACTGCAAATAATTCAAAGTAACATATAAATCAATACAACATTAACCCCATGAGAACTCAGATCTGTTTAGAAAAGCCTCTCTACATTACTGATTATAGTTCATAGCATAAAGCAGCAACTAGGCCAAAAAGTCTTCAACCCTTTGCTAATTCGACCTCTTTCTCTATATATAGCATTTAAAATTAATATTCCATCATCCCTCATCAAGTGAATTCGAATTTTCCATCAGTGACACCTATTGACACTTAAGACTAACTATTAAATGCAAATGACTCCTAACTAGCAGTCCTAGAGACCTAATACAACTAGGAGTGTAACTCCTTATCATGATTAGAACAACCTTATCTAAGCATTTAAAGAAT
This sequence comes from Pinus taeda, assembly GCA_000404065.3. NCBI lineage: Eukaryota > Viridiplantae > Streptophyta > Pinopsida > Pinales > Pinaceae > Pinus > Pinus taeda. Next base: position 28,010 of record APFE031673440.1, on the reverse strand, counting down.
TCTTGACAACTTGCAAACTCAAGAAGTCGAATTTGATGAAGCCTCCTACGTGGTCATCTGACTGCTGAAGACAAACCCTAGAAATTAGGGAACATGTTTCCCTATTTTTAGGTTTAGGATCCCTGAAAATGGCACGTGGGACAGAGCCTTTATCTCCTCATCCATGACACATTTTTCGAAAAGGAAGGATTTTTTTGTATTCCATGATGTCTAGAACAAAAACCTCTCTTGGTTTGTCAAAATACTTCTCCAGCTGTCCAAAATGTGTCTTTGAAAAACAGGTGTAAAACAGAGAAATATGCTTGTGAAAAACTGCACTTACAGCAATTTCGTAATGCAAGTTTGGTCCTTCATTTCTCCTAGATAATAATGGATTTGAAGAAAGTGGAAGAGGCTTTTGTACTTTAGTATCTTAGGAATGAAAACATCTTTCACTTTTCAGAGATGAGTTTTCAACTGCTCAGAAACACTTCTAGAAGTTGACTGGTAAAAACATGAAGACACTTCGACTAATAAGTTGATTGATAAAGTTTGGAGTTCAAAAATGCCTCTCCTCTACTTGTTTTTCCCTTGCTGAATGTTGACACATTTTAAATGATCCTTTTTAGAGGTTCCCCTTCAAGAAGATTTGCCTTTGTCTTTCAACATTGGTCCATGAAATCATAATGTGCAGCTACAACAGTTTCGTAGCGCGCTATGAAACTGCTATGTAATTTTAAAAACACAGCTTGAGGCCAAAAATTCAACTCTCTTGATATTTCCTTTGCTTGAAATGGCCTTTCCATCTGCCGTGAAGTTGTTCAAAATTGCTGTGTGGTTTCTTTTAGCTAACTTTCTCCTGGTTATTCTTCTTTGTACCGTTTCACCTGTGAATTGTTCTTGTATCTTTTCTTTGATCTGACCTTTCCCTTTTTTTAGCTTGCTGGGGTGTGACTTGAATTACTAATGGTCTTGTGGGCTCCTTTCTTTCCGTATACTCCTCCATGGAATTCCTACAACGTGAATATTAAAGAAGTCTGCACCATCTCAATTTCGATCACTGCCTCACTTGCAATGGATAAGGAAAGCTACCTCGCTTGCAATAGATAAGGAAATCTACCTCGCTTGCAATAGATAAGGAAAGCTGCCTCGCTTGATCTTCAAAGAATTCAAATTGAACACCTGTCAATGTGCTCTTCATGCATGAACCCAAACCTAAATCATAACTGTGAATACTTAGCTCTTTTTTGAAACTTGCAACCTAAGCATACCAAGACACCTAACGACTCTAATGAAGAGGATGAATCGCTGCATGTGATAGGCATGGTTCAAGGACTGACACATGGTGATGAACAATTAACGAATTTTGATGGAAAAGATAGTTAGAAAAGATCTGGGACAAATCCTTGATTTCGTAGCGCAACTAGTGTAAACTCTGTGTTTTGCGCTACGAAATCTCCTAGTTACGAAACTATCTAGGTGTTTTCATAGCGCACATAGTGTATTTTTGTGAGTTTGCGCTACAAAAACTCCTAGTTGATTTCGAAATGCATGTAACTTTTGAAACAACCTTAACAAATGACACTTTGAATAAATGTGGGACCAATGGTGGGTAAAACAAGATTGTTGACCATATTTAACAAAGGGAACAAGACTCCTAGGACCTAGACACTAAAGCAAACATGGAAAAACTAAACCCAGACTAACACCTAACCTTTACAATGAAACTGATTTTAAAAAAATGAAATTTTTTCTTAAGTGATAACAGTGGCTCCACTTGGGATAGTGTGCTCCTGTAGTACACTAAGAACTCGCAGGTCCAGTGCTTTATCCTTTTATGACAAACAGAAATTTGCTTGACAAGCATCCCCTTCAAGCTTCTTGGGCCTTCACCTCGGGCTTGAGTTTCATGATCACTGTAGGAGAGAGAAGTCTATATCTACTAAAAAAAATTCTCAGTCAACCTTGAGCTTATTTTCATTTTCCTACCTACCTACCCTATCAGCTACAAGCTCCACTTGTAACTCAAGCAACATGATATTTCCAATAAAGCCAATCAATTGTCCTTTCTGATATTGGAGGCTCTTGACTACATTCAACCTCAAAATAACCATGATAGTGAGATGACCAAATCAACTTATAATGTAGATGATCTTCATAATTCAAATGAAATTGAAATACTGATGTGCAAAACGTTGCCATGTATTCATTTATAGGGTCAAAGAGAACATGGTTATTTTGATTATCACCATAACATTCTATCTCTTAGAAAACTGATCCTCAGCCACACACGATTTATTTGATATGCTATCCAACTTCTTTTCCAAATGATTCCCACAAACAATGTAATTTTCCTCCTTATTATGATCATTCATTGATGTAAGTTGCTGCAAGGAATCACAAAATTGAACAACCTTTTCCTTTGCCTGAAGATTATAAAAGTTGTCTTCCAATACTTCTTCATGGGGTTTGCAATCAATTTCATACTCTTTATGATCAAAAGACTTGCAAGTTCGTTGCATCTTCTAATTCATATCAGAGGATTGAACATGGATTTCATAAGTAGACCCCTGCTGATTTTCATGTTGCATTTCATGGGATGTTATACTTTCTTTTTGGTGTTGAAATGTATTGTTATGAAGAGCCTCTAAAATTTCTTCATCCATGAATTCATCATCATCATAACAATCATCCAAATACTGAATAAGACTTAAAGAATGTTTACAGCAATCTTTGAGCAACAATAAGGAAGGATGACATTCTTTATACATCTCATAGAATTCATCATGAAAACTAGCAAGCGGATATATTGAATCATTTTCCAAACTTTTATACCAAGACCATGCTTTTCCTTCTAAAGTGGTCATAAACATCCTCATGAGACAATCTTCAGGGAAATGAACCTTACGAGTGCGTACATGCATATGGAACCTAACCAAATGAAGAGCAATATTGTCCTTCTTTTCATCTTTGAATATTGGAATATCATCTAACCAATCAACCTTTGGCATAGGATTTGGAAAACTAGGGATATGAGATCGATTAATAGGAACATACCTGGCATTCATTCTTGTAGTGGAACTCATCTTGTAACTTCATCAAGCTATTGATCTTCTAGCAGTGGAGTCACCTTCCAATTTATTATTTGATGTGTGGAGTCGCCAAGGTAGTTTTGCAGCCTCAAAAAGATGTCTGATCTCTTGCTACCTTCAGAAGTTCAGCATCTTAATTTTGGGAATGAATAGAATTCAGGCTCCCGGCAGACGCACCAAAATGTTATCACCAAAATAGGTCCCTGATAGGCTGCTGATTAGACTATCTCGGTGTAACTATTTCAAACCAATCTTTTAGCTAAGGCTTAGCCTCCTCAGCCTGAGAGGGCTCTCTCAAAGGATTAATTATATTGATTGATGATAATATAGATGGCTAACTCTATCCTGGGTTTGTGTGTTTGTAGGTTGAAAAGATGAAGGCTTACTACCATTGGGCTATGGAGTCAACAAGTCAATAAATTCAGTGGCAAGGTTTTTTGACATGAAAGCTGAGGAAAATGGGGTTTTCAAACAAATATAATTGACTCAAGGAAATAGTTCATCACAATAATTCCATTACTAAAGGAAGTCAGAGCATAGGGTTATGAATTCTGAGTAATAGTAACGAAAATTACTGCTAGTAGTTCAAAGATTGTTTACTCACAAACTACAAAAAGACACAGGCATCTGATTTCTAAAGAAGTCAGAGCACATAGTTGTGAATTCTAAGTAATAGAAATGATATGTACTGCAAATGATTCAAAGTAACATATAAATCAAGACAACATTAACCCCATGAGAACTTAGATCTGTTTAGAAAAACCTCTCTACAGTACTGATTATAGCTCATAGCATAAAGCAGCAGCTAGGCCAAAAAGTCTTCAACCCTTTGCTAATTCGACCTCTTGCTGTATATATAGCATTTACAATTAATATTCCATCATCCCTCATCAAGATAATTCTGATTTTCCATCAGTGACACCTATTGACACTTAAAACTAACTATTAAATGCAAATGACACCTAACTAGCAGTCCTAGAGAGCTAATACAACTAGGAGTGTAACTCCTGATCATGATTAGAACAACCTTATCTAAGCATTTAAACCATTCTTGACAACTTGCAACCTCAAGAAGTCGAATTTTATGAAGCCTCCTATGTGGTCATCTGACTGCTGAAGACAAACCCTAGAAATTAGGGAACATGTTTCCCTATTTTTAGGTTTAGGATCCCTGAAAATGGCACGTGGGACAAAGCCTTTATCTCATCATCCATGTCACATTTTTCGAAAATAAAGGATTTTTTTGTATTCCATGATGTCTAGAACAAAAACCTCTCTTGGTTTGTCAAAATACTTGTCCAGCTATCCAAAATGTGTCTTTGAAAAAAATGTGTAAAAAAGAGAAATATGCTTGTGAAAAACTGCACCTACAACAGTTTTGTAGCACAAGTTTGGTCCTTCATTTCTTGAAGATCATAATGGATTTGAAGAAAGTGGAATAGGTTTTTGTACTTCAGTATCTTAGGAATGAAACCTCTTTCACTTTTCAGAGATGAGTTTTCAACCGCTCAGAAACGCTTCTAGAAGTTGATTGGTAAAAACAAGAAGACAATTCGACTGATAAGTTGATTGATAAAGTTTGGAGTTCAAAAATATCTCTCCTCTACTTGTTTTGCCCTTGTTGAGTGTTGACACCTTTTAAATGATCCTTTTTAGAGGTTCCCCTTCAAGAAGATTTTCCTTTGTCTTTCAACATTTGTCCATGAAATCATAATGTGCAGCTATAGCAGTTTTGTAGCGCGCTACGAAACTGTTGTGTAATTTTAAAAACACAGCTTGGGGCCAAAAATTCAATTCTCTTGATCTTTCCTTTGCTTGAAATGGCCTTTCCATCTGCCATGAAGTTGTTCAAAATTTCTGTGTGATTTCTTTTAGCTAACATTCTCCTGGATTTTCTTCTTTGTACCATTTCACCTGTGAATTGTTCTTGTATCTCTTCTTTGATCGGACCTGTCCCTTTTTTTAGGTTGCTAGGGTGTGTCTTGAATTACTAATGGCCTTGTGGGCTCCTTTCTTTCCGTATACTCCTCCATGGAATCCCTGCAACGTGAATATTAAAGAATTCTGCACCATCTCAATTTCGATCACTGCCTCACTTGCAATGGATAAGGAAAGTTGCCTCGCTTGCAATAGATAAGGAAAGTTGTCTCGCTTACAATAGATAAGGAAAGCTACCTCGCTTGATCTTCAAAGAATTCAAATTGAACACCTGTCAATGTGCTCTTCATGCATGAACGCAAACCTAAATCATAACTGTGAATACTTGGCTCTTTTTTGAAACTTGCAACCTAAGCATACCAAGACACCTAACGACTCTAATGATGAGGATGAATGGTTGTAAGTGATAGGCATGGTTTAAGGACTGACACATGGTGATGAAAAATTAACGAATTTTGATGGAAAAGACAGTTAGACAAGATCTGGCACAAATCCCTGATTTCGTAGCACAACTAGTGTAAACTCTGTGTTTTGCGCTACGAAATCTCCTAGTTACGAAACTGTCTAGGTGTTTTTGTAGCGCACATAGTGTATTTTTGTGAGTTTGTGCTACGAAAACTCCTAGTTCATTTCGAAATGCATGTAACTTTTGAAACAACCTTAACACATGACACTTTGAATAAATGTGGGACCAATGGTGGGTAAAACAAGATTGTTGACCATATTTAACAAAGGGAACAAGACTCCTAGGACCTAGACACTAAAGCAAACATGGAAAAACTAAACCCGGATTAACACCTAACCTTTACAATGAAACTGATTTGAAAAAAAATTGAAATTTTTTCTTAAGTGATAACACAAGGTCAAAGCATATAGACACACAATATCATTTTGTAAGAGAAAGGGTCCAATCAAAAGAAATTTGCCCAATATATTATAATACAAATGAGAATGTAGTTGACATATTCATTAAGCCTCTTGGGAAGGCAAAATTTGAGTTTTGTAGAAGTAAGTTATGTGTTGTAGAAAATCCATATGATGTTGTAAGCCTAGCTGAGACTTAGAGCAGTAGGCATATCAATTAAGAGTATGGCTGTGTCTTATGCATTATGCTATAGTGTATTTTGTGTGTTTGTCATATGGTTGGAATTAAGGGGGAGTGTCGGAAACATAAATTCCAACCACCAAACCCATTAAATGATCAACCATCTTGAGAGTTCAAGAGATGGCCTTGAGACTTCTGGAGACTTCAGGTAGCATCTTGATGAAGCCAATGACAACCATAATCCATAAAATTCTTAGCTATGTATAAAACTCCTTACTTGGTAATGGAATGAGTAAGGTGTGTGTTTTGTGTTCAATGTTTTTTTTCTACATTCTCTAATAACAAAGGGTACCCACAACATGTGATAATAGTAATAGGTAAAAATGGCTACCTTTCATAGGGTTGTAGGCGTTACCTTGTCAAATAAAGATGAGTTCCTTTCATGGTGGCTATGATTAATGATTTTTTAACTTGAATCAATGTTTTTTCAATTTTATGATTCAAGTTAAATATATAAAAATTATTTCAAAAAATGTCTTCTTAGGTCCAGGGAAGACAAGTTAAATGTATATATTTACTTTTGAGAAATTACAAGTTACATACATTTATTGGTTTATTTATATTTTAGAAATTATTGTTATTCGTTAAGATTTGTTTTTTATTTTATTTTTAATATGATCAGAGTGTGAAAGTGGGGAAAATGGAGTGATTCTTTATTTCAAAAGATTTCATAGTGTAGGCCAACAAAAGCATAGAGAACTTTAACTATAATTAGAGTGTGAAAGTAGGAAAAATGAGGTGTTTTTTTTGGTTTCAAATGATTTTATAGTGTAAGTAGACAAAAGCATGGAGAATTCTAACTATGATTAGAGTGGGAAAGTGGTTAAAATGAGGCGATTCTTTATTTCAAAGGATTTTATCGCGTAAAAAAGCAAAAGCATGGAGAAGATAGGAATAATGTGTATAGATGTACTAGAGAAGACAAGAATGTGTGTGTATAATTTATGTATTCAATATCATTCAAATCTAATTATTAGGAAAACACCACTTAGCATAGTTTTTAGTAGAACTTGTAGTGTTACAACGTAAAGAATAATTTAAAAAAAATTGCCATCGATAGTGAAGTTTTTAGTGAATATGCACTATAATTAAAAAATTTCAATGCCCAAAGGTTCTCATAGAGGCTTTTTTATTATGGTTCAAATATTAATATGTACTAGAGCATGTTATATAGTTTGAAAGCACCATATTATATATTTTTAAAGTGAAAATGCATTATGTATTTTCATTTAAGCATCTATACATATTATATATTTTGAAAGCACCAGCGTATTATATTTTATTGAACATCAATATGGATATCTTGATGCAAATGTAAAGTTTCAGTAATTATATAATGATAACATTAATGACAACGATATTGGTATTGTTGTGTTGTTATTTTAGTTTGGAGTATTAACACTTTTATTACAACTATTAGCATACACTTGTCCATAAACTATATCACACCATTGCATAATAATTATTATAACAAATTGGAGTGTAAATATGAACACATTGAATACAATGCACCAATATGATATGTTTTAATGATGAATTTTCTTGCGTTTGATATGAAAATATAACATTTTGTTTTTTAAACAAAATTTCAATTACTTCTGAGTTTAGGCTTTTGTGATGTGAACAATTTTGATATAATACTTTTGGATCCATCACATTATGTTTTTGAGTCAACATTTCGAGCCAACATGTGACTCAAAACATCAACTCAAAAACACAATGTAATGAATCTAGAAGTAGCATATCAAAATTTCAATTAGTCTTGAGAAAATCAAATACTTTTTTATAGTAATATAGTAATTAATATATATATTAATTATACTTTTTGACTATAGCTCTATTTATCGTAATATGTACAATATTGCAACATAATATTTTACTAACACTAGATATTACATTAGAATAATAAATTCATTTGATTATATATGAGTAAGGAATTTTTCATCCTACAAAATGAAACAACATAAAATTCCATAATAATCGAAGTATCAATAAATAGCTTTAAATTATTAGTAACTCATCATCATACCAATTAGTACAATATTGTCCAAATTGAACAAAATGTCTTACTTTTATAGGAAAACATTCCAAAATATAAAAGTTGTAATATTCAATTATATTGATCATCATTCATTTCTTAAATTAATGTCACTGCTCAAGCTACTTGCATACTTATGTTTTTCATCACTTGCAACGGATATTATACTTAGATTATTTGCAATATTTCATTGGGTAGCTTGATTTTGTTTTACCTTTTTCATGTTCCATATACGATCATTAAATTAAGGTGTAATGAGTACTTTTACACATATACTAAAATATATATGCTTGTGCAAGTAAAAATTATACCATGATGATGAATGATTCATACACAATTCACATATTTTCTAAGTTGTGTTTCATTCCATCTCTTTACATATTTTTTGTGGCTCAACTCCATACTTTATTTCTTATGAATTTTATGTACCACAACAAAGTATAGATATAATTAAAAGTTGTGTTGTTTCATTCATTGTAAAATAGGGGAAATAAAACAACATAGTACAAACAAACTGTGTACATACAAATTGTTTAGATAACCCTTAGTACCCCAACATATACTCACAACCCATGTATAATCCAATGCCAATAAAATCTCTAGATGGCTCTTGTTTGTACATTAACACCTTATGAAAAATATATATAGACAATTGTGAATTAATTAAAATACAAACATCAGAATAAATATGTTGGAAATAATACTGAGAGGGGGGGTGGTGGGTGAATCAGTATTAGCAATTTAACAATTTTTCATTTCCATAAACAAATTGATATATGCAACTTCTGTTAATTAAACATGCGTATATACGCAATTGTGTTTAGAGAAAACCACGTATATCTTGCAGACTTCTAATTTAATTAGTTGATCTTAATCTGTGTATCAGAACCATAAAACATTAATTAAGTGTAGTAAACAGTACAGGAAATCACACACATGAACACAAGATATAAGGTGGAAACCTAATGTGGGTGAAAACTAACTGCTGCAATTCGTCTCTATCTTCTTTTAATAAGTAACTTCTTTTTACAGTATTTCTGTACTGGTGCAATCTTATACGAGTACGCAGGCTTCTACTTGCTAAAGGCTACAACCTTCTCTCGTTCTCCAGCTTCTCCTGGAAGGGAGCTACAACCCCCTTAGCTCTTGTACTAGCTGATGTACTAGTATGTAGGTGCTGACCTACAGAAGGTTACAACCTTCTCTTTTCTTCGAGGGACCACGTTTCATAAATTTTCGGACTAGATCCATCAATAACATCAATCAAACATCAAATATATTTGCATCAACCAATCTCCTTTGCACCAACCAAAAACTAAATCAAACAATCACTTTTCTAAATGTTGTAACTAGAATACAGTAACAGTAACCAGAAACCAATCCTGAACCCGGAACACTACAACAATAAATAGAAGTAGTTAAAACATATTTTATGAGACATATGCAACTTCAATATGTAGAACCTGTGTGCATACGCTGCTATATTAAGGAAAACCTATGTATACGTTGTTTTAAATTATCAAACCAACATGTATACACGCCTTTGCTATGGTGAACCTGCATACATATCTATAAAAGATAATTTACCCTTTTCAATTATTTAGACATCAGTTATACCTAGATCATCAGATTTATAGATCAAGTCATGGGCCAAATATAACAGATCAAAATCACACAAAGATACTTATCTTCAAGCCTTAATATCTTGACCCATCAATAGACTTATCCTTCTTCTAATGCTCAGGTTCCTTCTTGATTCAGATCTAGCTATGCACCATAGCCCAATCACCAATATTCTAGATCTTTCTCTTCATTAGATATTCAATCCTTGAGTACCTTTGCCTAATGATCTTCTTCCTCTTTTATTGCCTTAGGCCTTACTCAATACCATGGTTCAAAACCACTTAGAATAAATACCTCGGTCCAAATACCTGGGTCCAACACTTCGGACGAGATACCATGGTCCAAAACCATAGGTCCAAATACCAAGGACCAAAAACCAAGTTTTCCAAACTGTACGCGCTTTTCTGTGCATGAAAGTGTGTGTATACGCATACATGCCTTTTGGTCTGTGAATCCACGTGTATATGCGGCTTGGTCAACAGGAACCTGCGTATACCTCCTTTTCCTTTATTCTAAGAGCCTGTGAGCCTGAACTATCATCTGAGTGATTTGCTGAGTGAGTTGCGATCAAGGAAAGTACCTGTGCCATAGTGTCAAGCCTGTGTCATAATGTTAATAAATTTACCTGAGAACACAAATTAATTACGGAGAATTACTGAGAGAAATAAATGTAAAATATAACCAGCAACAACCATAAACAAATAAACAAAAATGTTTATGTGGGAAAAACCCCAAATCTGGGGAAAAACCCAACCTAATAAGATCTTATTAGCATTGGCCAAAACCCTAGCCAATCCAACCAAGTGAGCCTTCACCACTCACCTCCAGGTCTTGCATTACAATGAAGTCCTTCCAGCCTTTTATAAGCTCCATTACATATAATACCACGGGCAGAATGCTATGGGTGCACAATACCATGTGCCCCAAAACCATCATTGTTTAACCTGGTCAACTTTGACTCTATGCCGAGTCAAGTTTACCAAACAATTCCCCCCTTAAACTTGACTTGGGGTTCCTTGACTAACTCCAACCAAACTTGCTAGGTGAGACAATCCCGCTCACTCTAGCTCTTACCCCCCTCAGAGTTTTTACCTGGGGTATTGTTAACTTGACATCCCCCCTATCACCTAGGTCTAACCCAGACTTTACCGGTGATCACCGAGGGGTACACATGCCTTACCAGGTCTTACAATAGTATGCCCATTTACATGCAATAATCTTGACTTCATTAATTTTCTTTTTTTTGTTTATTGTTGATGCGATTCTAATCCATTCTCTCTCAATTTGATTTTCTCAAAAGCTTCGATCAAACCGCTCCAACTGTGAGCCCGACAAGAACCTTGTAGATTCCAGCACCGGTGGCCTCACGTAGCAGAAAACGAACAATTTTCGAAGTCGCATGAACAATTTTCTTCTGCTGGCCTTCTTTAAATAGCTGCATGAATCCCGAACAATTCGTCAGCATGTTCAAAACTGGTAAATATCACAAATGCACTATGATCCTTGGTAGTTATGGCACCATCTCCTGCACATTCTCCTTGAGGTTCTTCTGTGTACGATTGTTCCACCATTATTTTCCAGACCCAAATCTGTAAAAAGGCTGCATTGATCTCATCAGGCACTATAAACCCCTGGCATCAAAGAATCCCTTTGAAGCCAATATCTAGCTTCGATACGAGTTGTTAATAAATTTACCCGAGAACACAAATTAATTACAGAGAATTACTGAGAAAAAAAATATAAAAATAACCAACAAGAACCATAAACACATAAACACAAATGTTTATCCAGGAAAACCCCAAATCTGGGGAAAAACCCAACCTAATAAGATCTTATTAGCATTGGCCAAAACCCTGGCCAATCCAACCAAGTGAGCCTTCACCGCTCACCTCTAGGTCTTGCATTACAATGAAGTCCTTCTAGCCTTTTATAAGCTCCATTACATATAATACCAATACTATGGGTGCACAATACCATGTTCCCCAAATGGTCAACTTTGAATCTATCTCGAGTCAAGTTATACAATTATATATTACGGAGCAATGGAACACATAAAATATTGCAGAAATATAAACACAGAAAATGCATAAAAAAAGAGAGATATAGATATACGTGGTTCACCCAGTTTGGGCTACGTCCACCCCGAATAGCCAGTCCTTCCTTTCTATTATCTAGCAAAATGAAGAGACACAACCTACAACAGATCTGTTGTAATATCGTCTATTTTCTCTCACAGTCTCACCTCTCTGTTTCTCGCTCGGAGAATACACATATATTACATAGACTCAATACAATGCCCTCATACAAAGAGGGGTTGCCTTCTAGGGAAAAAAACCCTAAACTAAACATAAGTTCTATCATCAGATCATTCGCCTAATGAAAGGCCCAGATTGACTAGAAATTAGTATACTTTTACAAGGCAATTTTACATCTGTTTTTAGCTTCGAGGGTGTTGCCCCTGAGCCCCCGTCGGGGGATCGCTGGCTCTCGGATCCCCCAACTGGGGGGGATCACCCCCCTTGGACCCCAGCAGGGGGGGACCCTCACACCCCCCCGCGTGGAGGGGTGTACAAAACTTCCTAGGGTATACATCTGGCTGAAAACAAAGACCTCTGAACAATCATGCTCCACACACAACACATAATGCCAAACATCTCCCCCTTTGGACTTGATGGCAACCCCAAGTCACTCTCCCTCTTTGTCATCAAGGGCAAAGGGTTATGCTCCCCCTAAGTACATGCTGAAATCTCTGCTCTGTTGAAGTGTGTTGTTCATTCTCCCCCTGATTGCAAGCAAGGTCTGAAAAAGGATGTTCTACAAGACGAACATGACTATATACATCATAAATGACCTTCCTATCACCAAAGACTCATACATACATCCATCTCCCAACTAAGTGGGTATATACCAAGATTGACTCATCCACCCAACCAAGTTGGGATTCACCAAAAGTTTATACATGATAAAACAAGAACATTACATCATCCATCCCAAGCATAGTGGGGAAACAAGATAGGTCGTTACATGACCTTCATAATAAAAGAAACACATGACATAGAGACCAAATATCTAAGACAAGACTATGATAGTCATCAGCAATTATCATCAGCAACATTTGTCAATCACCATTCAGACCATCAACTGTGATCTCCCTCTACACCTGTTCCACTTGAATAAAAAACAATTGTGAAGTTGTACCAAGATATTCTAAGATAATGCCAACAATGCATTATTAGAAGTATATGCTCCCCCTTAACCTGTGCCAGATGGTCTCTGTCAGACCCATATTAGACTCTTTTCATCCTAAGTTTGACCCATTGTTTTTCTTCAAACCAACATATACATGACTGTATCCACAGAAACATGCGTATGTACATGAATGATCTTCATGAAATTCATGTACAACCACTTTTTTTGAAATAGATATGTGTAAACAGCAAGATGATGCATCAACTACTCCCAGATTTTGTTTGAGGTATTCAAATGTTTCCCTGGGCAGTGGTTTGGTGAATATATCAGCAACCTGTTCCTTGGAGGGAACATACTCCAATTTTACCTTTTGTTCAATCCCTTGTTCCCAGAGAAAATGATATTTGATAGGTATGTGCTTGGTCTTTGAATGCATGATTGGATTCTTTGAAATACTAATTGCACTTGTCTTATCACATAAAATGGAGATAGGTGGAGTACAAGTGATTTGAATGTTTTGTAATGTTTGCATCATCCAAAGGAGTTGTGTGCAACAAGATGCAATAGCCACATATTCTGCTTTAGCTGTAGATAATGCAATTGAACTTTGTTTCTTGTTGAACCAAGATACTAATCTGGAACTCATAAAGAATGCACCACTAGTAGTGCTTTTTCTGTCATCCACGCTTCTCGCCCAATCTACATTTGTATATGCATGAAGTGTGAGATCTGTATCTCTAGGATACCATAAGCCATAGTTTTGTGTTCCTTGAAGATATTTGAAAATCCTTTTAACTTCCTGAAGGTGTGCTTCTTTTGGATTTGCTTGGAATCTTCCAACTATTCCCACATCATGCATGATATCTGGTTAGGTACCTGTCAGATAGAGAAAACCACCAATCATGGATCTATAGGTTGGTTGATGTACTTGTACTGATTCATCATTTGCATTGAGGCTACATCCTACTACCATAGGGGTACATACTAGTTTCAAATCTTCCATGCCATATTTCTTCAAGATCTGCTTGAGGTACTTGGTTTGTGATACAAATATACCGTCTTTGTTTTGTTGGACTTGTAAACCAAGAAAATATGTGAGCTCACCAAGTAGGGACATTTCAAATTCTTTCTACATCACCAAAGCAAAGTCTGACTCATGGCTTCTTCATTGCTACCAAAGATGATATCATCAACATACATAACAAGAATTAGCAATTTATCATTGTCAATTTTTATATATAGATTGCTATTTGCTGATCCTTTTGAAAAACCTTCTTGATGGAGGCATTTGTCCAGATGATAATACCAAGCCCTTGGAGCCTGTTTAAGACCATAGAGAGCCTTTCTGACTCTGCATACAAGTTTTGGATCATTTCCAAGGATGAATCCATTTGGTTTCTCAATATACACTTCTTATTCTAAGTCTCCATTTACAAAGGCAAATTTCACTTCCATTTGATATACTTTGAACTTCTAAAAGCTAGAAAGAGCAAGGAACATTCTTATGGCTTCAAGTCTATCAACCGGTGTAAAAGTTTCTTCAAAGTCTATACCTTCTTGTTGAGCATACCCTTTACAAACAAGTTTGGCCTTGTTTCTAATAACATCTCCATTTTCATTAAGCTTGTTTTTGGATATCCATTTTGTCCCTATGACATTCTTATCATTAGGTCTAGGAATCAATTCCCAAGTGTTATTCTTTTCAATATGCTCAAGTTCTTCATTCATGGCCTTGACCTAGCATTCAACTTTGCATGCTTCACTTATATTTCGTGGTTTGATGGAGGAGAGTAATGATAGATAACTTGAAGCTTCTGTAATAGTTCTTCTTGTTTGTACACCTGCCTCTTTCTGTCCCAAAATTTGAGTCTCTGGATGGTTCTTCTAGATGTAACTGGATGGAGTCTTTTCTTCTACCCTTATCTGTTCTTTTGGTGCCTCATAAGTTTCTTCTTCAGAATTAGTCTGATTTGATGTTGAGGGATACTCCTCATCATCTTCAAAATCTTCGGCTTTTATCTTCTTGGGATTGTTGCCTGCTTTGTCAACCACCACATCAATACTTTCAACAATTTTACCAAGTCTTTTATTGTAACACTTATATCCTTTACTTCAGGAAGAGTAACCAAGGAGAATGCCTTCATCTGCTCTAAGTTCAAACTTCCCAAGCTTTTCATCAGTCCTTTTGATGTAACATTTTCTTCCAAAATCTTTGAAGTATTTTACAGTAGGTGTCTTACCATACCAAATTTCATGAGGAGTTTGAGTGTTGTTTACCTGGATGTTTGTTTTGTTGAGAATAGTAATGATAGCAAATGCAGCTTCACCCTAGAAGGTTGTAGGAATTCCAGACTCATCAAGCATTGCACGAGCCATTTATTGAACCGTTCTTTTCATCCTTTCCACCACTCCATTTTGCTGAGGAGTCCTTGTAATAGAGAATTCCCTTCTTATTCCATGTTCTTCACAAAAGTCGAAAAATTCATCTGAGGTAAATTCCCATCCTCGATCAGACCTAAGGCATTTGATTTTGTGATCTGGTTCATTTTCAACCAAGGCTTTGAAAGCTTTGAACTTTTCGAAAGCTTCGTCTTTATGCTTCAAAAGTCCTATCCAACACATCCTGGAAAAGTCGTCAATGAACAGTATAAAGTCTTCTTCTCCACGAGGTGACTTTTTCCTTGATGGACCACATAAATTAGTATGGACAAGTTCAATTGGCTTACTAGTTGTTCCTTTCTTCTCAGGGAAATGTTTTCTGGTTTTCTTACCAAACTGACATGATTTGCATATTGTATTATCTAGAATTCTGATGTCAGGAAGATTACAAACAATCTGATATTTGCATGCTTTCCTTATTTGAGGGAAGCTTAGATGCCCCAATCTTCTGTGCCATAGCCAATGTTCATCATTTTTTCTTAGATAGCATTGTTGCTGTCCTCCCTTGAGTATGTATAAATTATTTGGAGTTCTTATGCTTTTGATCATTGTTTCTCCTATATCAAGCTAATGAACAATACATCTATTTGATCGAAATACTACCTCATTTCCTTGATCACACATTTGACTAAGACTCAATAGATTATTCTTTAAGCCATCAACATAAATAACATTTCCATCTTTGACCTTTTCTTTCAACAGAATAGAGCCTTTACGTTTTATGAGTGCAAGGGTGTCATTTCCAAATGAGACCTTCCTTTCCTTTTCTAAGGCACTATATGAATGAAGTTTTTCTTTATCACCTGTCATATGTTTCGAGCATCCACTGTCGATGTACCACTGATTTTCTTGTCCTTCCACATATAAGGCTATACTACATCTTTCTGTTTGCGGTTCTTTCTTTCTCAATGTTTTGGGACCCAATGAAGTTTGCTCCTTCTAAGATGTTTGTTGAAGGTTACTCCTGCATTTAGAATCTTCATGACCGAAGTTGTTACAAATAGAGCATTATATTTCATTTTCAAGAGTAGAAAAGTTATTGTAGGTCCTCTTCATGATCCCAATCACACTCCTTTGATTTCGTGCTTCTCTAGTCATGATGGTCTTGTAGGCAACACATTGAACAACTTTGTGTCCAAAGTTATGACATGAGAAACATTGGCCATTAAAGAAATTCCTACGATTATCAAATCTACTAACCAGGTGATTGTAGTTTTCATTGACATTCATTCTTGAGGCAATTGAGAATGATTTACCTCTGTTTGGTTGTAGCTTCTGTTCATCCTTGAAGTAGATTGACCCTGATTTACCTGGTGATCCACTTTATGCCTTTGCTGACGATTGTCAACCTGTTCTCTTCTCTTTGCTGCATCAAGATAACTTTTGGAGGTGGATGGCTTCTGTGCTTGAGATTCTTCTTCAGTATATCCAAGACCTGTCTTTATTAGAGAAGAACGCTGCAATTTGATAATCTCATCTAAAGTTTCATATCCTTTAGCAAATCTAAGATTAAGAGCTTTTTTTTCTCAATATCTTTTCTAAGTCCCACAATTTCACATTCTAACGTTTCATTGTGTTTTTCCCTTTCAGCAAGTTTGAATGTCAGAGTATCTATAATCATATTCTTTTCTTCTAAACAGATTTTAAGTTTAGAAATTTCTTCATAGAGATCATCTTCATCTATAGCATGCAAGAAATCATCATCTTCAAAAACCATCAAAAGTCTATAATCATTACCATGTTCATCTTCATCACTATTTGAAAATCGATCGTTGTCTTCGTGTGTATAATAACTCTTCTTACTTACGTTTTGTTTTCTGTTCCATTTAACTAGTTCCTTACCTTTATCAAGCTTATCTTTATGTGGACATTTGGTTGCATAGTGACCAACTCTTCCACAGGCAAAGCATTTGAAAGGTAGCTTACCTTTGAATCTTCCAGAACCCTGTTGAAGTTTCTTGACAAAGTTTGATTCTTTCTCTCCTTCTAAGGTATGTCTTGACTCATTGTATTCTCCTTTTCCTGAAGCTTTGAATGAAGCTTCTCTCATGTCCGATGGACCCCCTTTTCTCATTTCGAAAGTAGTTAGAATTCCGTGTAGCTATGACATGGTAATACTCTAAAGATTCTGCTTTTCTTCAATGGAAGAAACTTTTGATTCAAACTTAGAAGACAAATATCTTAGAACCTTTTCAACCAAACTAAATTATTTTATCTCTTCACCCAAGTTTCTCATGTGATTAACAATCTCGTCTATACGTAAGAAATAATTAGGCACACTTTCATCATTGTGCATTCTGAGAGTTTCATATTGAATTTTGAGAAATTGTAGTTTTGCACGTTTTACTTGATCGTCTCCTTCATAGCTTAGAATGATCTTGTCCCATATTTCTTTGGCGGTTTTGAGCTACATAACCTTGACAAATTCTGATTGAGATAGACTCCCTAATAGAGTATTGACAGCCTTTGCATTTGTTTCATATTGCTTTTTACTTGTCGTATCTATAGGAGTTGTTGATGGAAATGTGTATCCTCCTTCAATGATATCCCAAACTTCTGTACCAAGAGATTGAAGATAGGCTGTGGTTCTTACCTTCCAATAGATGAAGTTGCTCCCATCAAAGATTAATGGCCTGATGGATGCCTCTTTTTCGTAGTTTCTCATGATGATAGATCTTCCTTCAAGCAATCAAGCTTATTTTGAAGGACTTGCTATGATTCCAATTGTTGGAAATAATATTGAGAGGAGGGGGGGGTGAATCAGTATTAGCAATTTAACAATTTTTTATTTCCATAAACAAATTGATATATGCAACTTCTGTTAATTAAACCTATGTATATACGAAATTGTGTTTAGAGAAAACCGTGTATATCTTGCAGATTTCTAATTTAGTTAGTTGATCTTAATCTGTGTATCAGAACCATAAAATAGTAATCAAGTGTAATATATAGTACATCAAATCACACACATGAACACAATATATAAGGTGGAAACCTAATGTGGGTGAAAACCACCTGCTGCAATTCATCTCTATCTTCTTTTAATAAGAAACTTCTTTTTACAATATTTCTGTACTGGTGCGGTCTTATACCAGTACGCAGGCTTCTACCAGCAGAAGGCTACAACCTTCTCTAATTCTCCAGCTTCTCCTGGAAGGGAGCTACAACCCCCTTAGCTCTTCTACTAGCTGATGTACTAGTATGTAGGTGCTAACCTACAGAAGGCTACAACCTTCTCTTTTCTTCCAGGGACCATGTTTCATAAATTTTCAAACTGGATCCATCAATAACATCAATCAAACATCACATATATTTACATCAACCAATCTCCTTTGCACCAACCAAAAACTGAATCAAACAATCAGTTTTTTGAATGCTATAACCAGAATACAGTAACAGTAACTAGAAACCAATCCTGAACCCAGAGCACTACAACAATAAACAAAAGTAGCTAAAACATATTTTATGAGATGTACACAACTTCAATATGTAGAACCTACATGCATATGCTGCTATATTAAGGCAAACCTGCTTATACACTATTTTGAATTACTGAACTTGCGTGTATATGCGCCTTTGCTATGTTGAACCTGTGTACAGATCTATAAAAGATAATTTACCCTTTTCAATTATTCAGACATCAGTTATACCTAGATCATCAGATTTATGGATCAAGTCATGCGCCAAATATAACAGATCAAAATCACACAAAGATACTTCTCTTCAAGCCTTAAGATCTTGACCCATCAATAGAACGTATCCTTCTTCTACCGCTCAGGTTCCTCCTTGATTCAGATCCAACTATGCACCATAACCCAATCACTAGTATTCTAGATCTTTCTCTTCATTAGATATTCAATCCTTGAGTGCCTTTGCCTAATGATCTCCTTCCTCTTTTATTGCCTTAGGCCTTACTCAATACCATGGTTCAAAACCACTTAGAACCAATACCTGGGTCCAAATACCTGGGTTCAACACTTCAAATGAGATACCATGGTCCAAAACCATAGGTCCAAATACCAAGGACCAAAAACCAAGTTTTCCAAAATGCACACACTTTTATGTGCATGAAAGTGCATGTATATGCATATGTTCCTTTTGGTCTGTGAATCTGCATGTATACATGGCTTGGTCAACGAGAACTTGCGTATACCTCCTTTTCCTTTATTCTGAGAGCCTGTGAGATTGAACTATCATCTGAGTGATTTGCCGAGTGAGTTTCCGTCAAGGAAAATACTTGTGCCAAGCCTGTGTCATAATGCCAACAAAATATAAAATGTTAAATAAGGAAAAAGAAAGTATTCAAAAATTTGTGTTGATCCATTTTATGCTTCGTTGTTTCATCATATGTGATAAGTGGATCTTATTATGTTTTCTCTTTTACAATAGATATAGAAGTGATATAGTATTTCATGTGATTGCAATCATTTACTTAACATTTCATAATTAAACTATTGCAAGTATTTCATGTGATATTATAACTCTCTCAAATATGTGCTAAGCGGGTCTTAATATGTTTTCTTTTATTCATATCCAAGACTTGTAATATAAGGCAATATACTTTTATTTTTGAGCCATTTCAATTCTTGTTATTCCTCCATGAGAATTCTAGCACTTTATTTCAAAACGTGAGTATATATATTCCACCCAAAAGTTAATTTTTCTTGCATCTCTAACTGAATTGCACTTTTCCAACTTTGTACCGACATAATATTTAGTATTAGTTCACTCACAATTGTTATAATGAAGATTTCCAAATTATGTAAATTTTATTCAAGGGTTTACGAGGAATGAAATGAATAGATAACCCGATCCATGGGTCTTCCCCAATCTTAATTTTATTCCCCTTACATACTTTCCAAGATAATCACTCACTAACTAGTGAAAATTCTCTTACTAATGTTTTCAAACTCACTAATGCACCCCTAAACAACTTTCTTTCATTCCTTATGTAGTCCTATATTATTTTCATCTTAAGTCATTTTTGTTTCGTTGATCTTCCCCAAAAACCTTCATCTTATATCATCCTCCATATACTCTCAACAACCAAACATTTCCCAAAATTGTTTATGTTTTTAAGACCCTAGCTGCTTTTTATTCTCTATTGCAATGGTTTTCCATTTCACTAAAAGAATCCTCTCCTTTTCTTGCATTTTTGTTAAAAAAAGATAAAATGCTTCCTTCTAATTTTAACCAACATTGTTTTAAGAATATGTACAAAAGAGTTCCAATACATAGGAATGCCTTCTAGAACATACTTTAATAAAAGTCTACTTCCATAAGTTAACCACATATATCACCTATTTGAAACTTTGTCCTTTGTATTCCTATATAGCCAAATCCAAATTTTGAACTTGAAGTCATTTACTTTTAAGTGGAACCCCGTATATTTAATTCCTCTACCAAAGGGGATTGAATAATAAGGAATTATTTGAGATATTTGGCTCTTCGTATTTTCTTCCAATGCATTCAAAAGGATGGAGTGTTTATGAGCATTTAATTACATTCCCATGGCTCTACAATACAATTCTATTGATCTAGTTAGATATTGGTGGCCACTATTCTCTTCCATTGACTCATGGTTCTTTATCTTCTTGGTAGTTTTTCTATGGTTTTTAAGGTCCCAAATCTCTAGGATTATTTTGAGGCCATAAGTAATGCTTTTAGGGCATTCGAGGGATCAAGGACTTACATGGCATTCTCTAGATCCAAACAAAAGTTGTAATCCTTGGATAGTTATTTTGAATGGACTATTATGCATCCCAAATGGACATTGTTTGCAAACGTTGCACCCCCAAGAAGTTGATGTACCAACTAACCACCTCAAGGCTTGCAAAACTTTTGGTGCTTTATCTTGTAGCATCAGGGTTTTGGACCTATAGTGTTATTTATTTATGTTAAAAGGTGATTATTTTGTAACACTCTCTTCCCACATTTACCCAAGTAACCGAACAACTAGGGTAAACATGCGACGGGAAGCTACTATTGTTGGATTCAAACTCCTATTTGACCTTAAGGAAATGGAATCGATGGAAGCACAACAAACAAACCTTCCAAATCAGCTACAGGCCAACGCTTCAAGTAGCTTTCCCCTGGGTCCCACTGAAACTTATGATCACTTTCCCTCTATACGCTCTCATGATATGGGCATGCCAATATCCAAGGACCTCTGGACGCTCTCACAGGCTTGCATGCCAGCATTAAGGGACCACTTTGTCTAGTTTTTCGCTAGTGTCCCTAGGATTTGAGCTAATTTTTTATGGCCCGGAGCCCAGGTCACTGCCTAGAATGGAATGATATCTTAAGAGCAAATAAAATAATATGGAAACAATTAAGTAGAAGAAATTAGTTAAACAAGCCCTTAACCAGACCCCTACTAGCCATGATAGGCATTTCATCAAGCATATCGCGAACATGTAATATACAGGTGTAAATAACATAATTAAGTATAGGGATCTCATACTTATCTAAGAATCACTAAGAACCATTTTTCCCTCATTTCTTTTGCTGCATTATCATCTATTAGGTCATAGATACATTGTCCATTCATTTACAAGTAAAAACATACTGATAGCCATACATAGCTACTATCATAAAACGTACATATAACCAACATAATAATAACAAAAATACCATAAATATATCAACCATAAAATCTACATTGTGGTAGTGTTTTTCGAGCACAATTATACCAAAAGACAACCCCTTAGTAGCTGATTGTTCCTTGCGAAGGATCACAATAAAAATTTGTGTTGTTATTGGACAAACCTAAATAAAAACAACATTGTAAATAATGGAAACAATGCATACATAAACATAAAGTAAACAAAGAGGTAAATACACAAAAAATGCTCAAATGGAGCAAAAAAATGAATAAGATAATGGAAAATCTCCCTTTATTGACTGCTGGTAGTAGAGGTTGACTATAATATGTGAATCTTAGACACTTGAAGAGAATTGTTTAATCTATGGAGCCCAAAAATCCTTAGCAAGGGGGTTTCTCTTCCTCAATCTCTTTGCAAGTTTCTCCTCGCTCTCAAATAAGTACGAAGACTCTCCAATCATGGATTCCTCTTCTCTCACTAAGATGATGGATTTCTTAGAAGCAATATGGCCAACATGCTAGTGTTCTTCCCTTCTTCGGCTTCAACAATGCAATGGTGGTTTTCTCAAACAGTAATTTGTCCAGCATAACAATGTCTCATATTTAGTTTCTCCCATGGCTTGTTTATATAGAATTTTTGAATCCTTCTTCCCCCTCTTGGTTCTTGCATGATAATGACACATGAGTAGGACAAGATGATTTCATTTAGGGTTGCATATCTTCAAGGTGGCTCGAACTCAATTGTACTAGACTGAGCTCATGTCAGAGAATTGACCCTAAGTGTGTAGAGTGGTGCTGGATTGCCGAGTCATCCTTTTATGCAACTACACGACTTTCGAAGGATATTTCATGTGTGCACACATTTATCAAAGAAATAGACATTATATCTGATTTTTTTTTTCTTTATAAACTTTGGACCTTAGGAGAACTTTGATTTTTAAAACTTCATGATGTATTCAACTGGAAAATGTTCATTTGTGAATTCTCCTAGACACTTTTTAGTGTATTCTAGATTGTACTAATAGGTGTACAATTTTCCAGTGTTAATAGTTCCCCCATGATGTCTGAGGTTAGGAGGAACCGTATAGTTGAAATACATCTCATTTTATTTTTTGATGGAGAGTTTGATCAACTTTTCGAGAGAGAGGATAAATTGTTGTGGAGATTAGTAGAGAGAAACCCCTTGACTAAGTGTAAATGGTAACCATGCTCTCGTGATAATCTACCATAAAAATGTGTCTATACGATGCGGGGATGTCCCATGCTTGTTATGATGGCTAATGAGAACTGATTACAATCGAACAAAGACTGGTTTCTTTTCTAGTCAACATTGTGGTAGTTGACATGCTGATAGTTGATGTTGATAATTGTTGATGCCCTCAAGGGAACTTCTTGGTCAAATAGGCATAATATGGTTGCCTTATGCATAAAACAGGTGGAGCACTATTGACTGGGGTGATGCAATATGCATAGGTCTTTGACTTTGGGTACCTACCCCATCTCACAATGTAAGAATTTTTGAATGAGGCACTTAGTCATGTGGGGGTGTTTGACTAATGAAAGAACTACAACAATGAATAAGAGCAACACCACTTTGAAAATAAATGTTTTGTTGCTATTGAATGTTAAGGGAACCGATGAAATTAGTGGGAAATAATGGTTCCCACTATGCCACCCGAGGATATCCCTTTGAGGGGAGGAGTATCCAAGGTACTACACCCATCTTGGAATGCAAGTGTTGAAATCCATAGGAGAGGAGCATTAACCGCCCGACATGCTGATTATTTCCCACTATGCCACCCGAGGATATCCCTTTGAGGGGGGGAGTATCCAAGGTACTACACTCATCTTGGAATGCAAGTATTGAAATCAACAGGAGAGGAGCGTTAACCACCCGACATGCTGAGTCAGGAAATCAATATGAGATGTGAACAGATTGTGATAACTTGGGTTAGATAATCATGATAACAAGAGTTGTTGATAAAAGAGAATATGGAAAATTTTCCCGAGGTTGGAGGTTTATGTGCAAATGGCAGAGTACAAAACATGTTTACTGGTGATGTTGGTCTTGGAATCGATAGGA
This sequence comes from Pinus taeda, assembly GCA_000404065.3. Lineage (NCBI taxonomy): Eukaryota > Viridiplantae > Streptophyta > Pinopsida > Pinales > Pinaceae > Pinus > Pinus taeda. Next base: position 3,920 of record APFE031673440.1, on the reverse strand, counting down.
TATCTAGGATGGGTGTAAGCGGGTTATGACAGACATAAAAATGGAAAGTAATTGCTGGTGAGGTGTAAGCTTTGACCAAGGGTGACTGGAGATTTCCACCAGCTAAAAGATATGGAAAACAAAAAATGTGGATGGGAGATTTTTTTTTGTAAATAATCTTTGTACACTTGCCAAAAGAATATGAGGGTGGTTTGGATGTACAACCACAGATATTGGTGCCCCATAATGATGGAAACCTATATGGAGGTGTGGTGTGTTTTCTGAGGGCAAGGGCCCCATTGGTTGGTCTTCGTGTTGGGTTGGTGAGGTGGATGAAGTAACAAAAATGGGCTATGCAATATGGGTGAGTGATAGGCCAAATGTAGGACGTAGAGGTGCATTCGTCTAAATCCATTGTAAAGTACCAGAGATGGCCCGGAAATTGGATGCATGTGTAATGAGTGTAGTGTAATGAGGCTAACTTGAAGGGATTTAAGTGATATGGTTCCTGGGCTGGAGTGAGTGGTCATGGCTCCTATTAGTGAAGAAGGTTACACAAAGATAAAGTGAGCCATGATGGGGGTGTTCTATCAACTGACGGAGATATTTATCTTTTGTAATGGTGGATTATGATCAACATGGTTGAGATGATGAACCTTTAGGTGCATTTTGGAGAAATGATGTCAGGATATGCAAATATTTAGGAGGAATCCTATCATGCTAAATGGAGAATGATACTTGCTCTATTGTTTGGTTGTTAGGATGTTGGTTTAAGTGGATAATATGTGATGTTCCTGCAATGGACACAACCAATACCCCAAGTGAAAGAATTGTTCAAGAGTGTGTGACAGGCCAAAAAATGAGTTTTTTCACTTACCAGAAAGAAGGGTTCCATGACGAAGATTGCGTGGTACTAATCCTTGCGTGTCTTCCAGTTTTGTCAATGGATATCCCAAGCTTTTGTAATGGACACCAAGAGATGGAAAAAAGGGTGATAGATAGGGCTAAGGGGCTCAATTATCACTCATTTTCATTGTTGAGTTGTGGAGGTCTGAGCAATCTTTTGGAGGTTTTCCTGTTGTTGTGGTTAGCCAAAGTACCCGAGATATGTGCGAAGAGAGCCAGGTAAGAGCTTGTACTTTAGTGTTCATCAATTTGGTAGTTTGTAGGGTAGGTAGGCCATACAGGGGTCCTTTGTATGAACTTTTAGGGTTAATTTTGCTTATCTATGCAGATGACTCGCTTGGAGTTGTGCGATCACCGCACATACCTTGGGGTTTTGCATGGTGACTCCACGCAAAATGCCCACTCAGATGCGCACACCCTCCATCTGAGGGGAAAAATGTTGTGGCAAACCCATATGGGGTTCGCTATAGTTTAGCCAAATGATTGCATGATGGTCGTGCGTCTATGTAAGACACAGATGCACACACTGTGTGCTTGTTTGAAAAACAGTCACATGGTCCAAGGCACATTGGACATGATGGCTTAATGGCTTGACAGACATTTTTCCATGCATCTATTGAGAAAATAGATGCATGATATCACATTTTTCAGGCCTTTAGGTGCACTGCTGTGAATAAACAAGGGTTTTTCATTGTTTTTTCCCTCTTTTTCTTTTTAGGTAACATGCGCGGGGGGGTTATACTTGTTACTTGACATATGGTATCCTTGTTGGTAGGATGATCTAGAAGGAGAGGGATTGGGTGTAGTTGTGTACAATTGTGGCTCAAGATCTTGTAGCTAGTTAGTTGCTGGTGCAGTGGGGGCTCCTGAAGTTTCTTTAGAACTCCTTGATGAGGTCGCAGGACAGGTTCCTACGTTTTTTGATTAGGTGTTGGGATGTGGACCATCAGGTGAGGGTCATTTGGTTCATAGACTTGCTGATATTGATTCATACCGATATCCATTTTTCTACTGGTCTATTGCCTCATGGGGAGGCACTTCCTTATCCACTACTAGCTGGGCATGTGGATATTCATCATTGGGCTAAGTCGGAGGGTGAGCCTCATTGTGGGCCTGACCCTTATGAGGAGGGTTGTATTAAGATTGTAGCTATTTTGTATTTAGCCAAGCAAGAAACGTTGGCTATGATTGTTAGACTGGTGGGGTCAGCATCCCCCAATCGATGCTCGGGGTCTCATATAGCAGTACTAGAATAGCTACAAGTGGGGCACTTCTTTGACTGACCCCGATTACTACATTTGGGAATGTTGTCACCTCTTATGTAGGTGCAATGTGGGACTCTCAGGAGCTTCTGTTATGGGAGCGTGCTCTATAGCATATTATATGAGTGAGTGTTCATGCTTTGTCTGATTCTTGTAGTACCAATGGGGCCTGCCAGGGACCCACTCATGCATCGCTGGGGAGGTGCGATGCCGAGAGCTGGGGGTGGTGCGGTGGGGCATTACAAGAACATCATTATAGAGGATTGGTTTAACTCCAATCCTCAGTTGATTCTGGAGTACCCTTATCATGGAGTGGAGTTTCGAGGAGATCCAGATATGGGGCTTCCTTCGGGTGATGCCTGGGGACTAGGAGGTATATTTTTATTTCTGAATTTGTATGCATATGTGTGCTATCATGTATTTCTTATGATATTTTATTTATGATGATGTTGACACCATGCTTTGTTTACTTGCATATGTGAGGCCGCGAGGGCAAAAACTGGCCTATTTGGTAGGCCATTATCTGAGGCACATGGCTGTTGTAGGGGATGCCCTTGTTCCATAGAGACCAAGGGTGGTGAGGCTACCGACTGTTGCTTGGGGTGGTCTAGAGCGACCGGCATAGTGACACCTATTTGATATTTGTGAAACCTCTGGAGAGGGTAGCATAGTAGTAGTGGGTGAGGATGTAGCGCAATGGCACACACATGTTGAGGATGTAAATGCACATTTGACAGCTGTTGAGGTGAGTTATGGGGTTATCATGATACCTGGGGGTAGATTGAGTCCCTGACTAGAGTTTTTCCTATTGATGGATGGGCTGGCTGGGTGGATATTATTTTTGTGACAACGATTTCATTGGAGCAGGTGCACTGACCAGTTTTGTGCCATATCGATATGGCGATGGCTATGACTAGTCTGATTTTAGCTCCATATGTTGATATTGGGCAACGTGAGCCCTAGAACGAATTGATGGTTTTTTGTTTTATGATGTATGTACTAGGGCAAGAACCGATTATGAGGATGTGACCCTATGTTTCTATGACTTATTTTCTTGGTCGTGGGCTGGTGATATCCTTTTTACTCATATATTTTTTGATGTATATGCGAGATCTTTTTTTGGCGGCTCTCATGATGTGTTGGATGCATCTATACTTCTTGTGTATTTCTTCATTTTATTTGAGATGTATCCTTTGTTTATATTTAATGTATCTAGATGGTTATATATATGTGATGCATGCCAGTCTAGGATTTGAACAGTGATGTGATCAACTATATGATTTTGATCCCTTGGTATATGTGTAAATGTGATATGATCAAAATATCTAGATAAACTTTATGGATTCAAATATTTCTGAAAGAGTTGTGAATCATGAATGTGAAAGGTCATGTTTAAATGCGATACAACTAGCTGGGAATCAAGGAATATATGCAGGTGATAAATGCCTAGGTGGTGGGCATCGGCCAAGAGGCCTATGATGGCATTGTTCTCTGCTTGATTTTTGGTGGTTGACCTGATAAAAAGTCCATCAAAGAGACGAGGTGTCTGGTTAGGACAGTATATGGCCCGGGCTGTAGCAACAAGGTTTTGCGACCATCAAGATGCATTGTCAATGAACCCATGATGATAAGCTGGTAGAAGATCCATATGTTGACACATGATGAGAGAATAATTTTTAGAGTAAATATAAGATGAGGTGACCATCATAAAAAAATAAGTCGTGGTACATACATGCCTACTCTAGAATGCTATGGGTGAAATTTTTCGAGGAA
>APFE031673432.1:105538-135886 GCA_000404065.3 Pinus taeda | reverse complement strand
ATGAAAACCATGCTGTATAAAAAATGAATCAATTTTCTCATACCATGACCTGGGTGCTTGTTTCAAACCATAAAGTGCCTTATGAAATTTACACACTAAATGCTCCTGCCCCTTTTTCACAAAACCAGGAGGCTGTACTAAATAAATTTCTTCCTTTAATTCTCTATTCAGAAATGCAGACTTAACATCTAGCTGGTGTAGCTTCCATTTATGTTTTGTTGCTAAAGAGATTAGCATTCTAATTGTATTTAGTTTAGCTACAGGGGCAAAGGCGTCATCGAAATCTATGCCTTCTTGTTGTGAATAACCCTTTGCTACCAGTCTAGTTTTGAATTTTTCTACACTCCCATCTGCATTTATCTTAGGTTTATACAGCCACTTACAACCTATAGGGGTTTTTCCTTCTGGAAACTCAACTAAGTCCCAAGTATGGTTTCTATATATTGATTCCATTTCTTCATGCATTGCAGCCTTCCATTCATCTGATTTACTAGCTTCTTCATAGTTTGAAGGTTCCAAAGGGGGTTTTGAAGCCTAGACATTTGGTGAGACTCCTATTCTTCAAATAAACAACAATATTAATGGCTTCTGCCCAAAGACCATTAGAAATACCCTTACCTTGAAGCATACTTCTTGCGGACTCCACAAGGGTCCTGTTCTTGCGTTCTGCTACTCCATTCTGCTGTGGAGTGTGTGGCACTGTGAATTGCTGTATAATCCCATGCTGCTTGCAGAAGTTAATGAACTCACCTAACCTGTATTCTCCCCCTTGATCCAAATGGAGAATCTTTATCTTCTTTCCTCTTTGGTTCTCTATCATAGATTTGAATTCTTTAAAGTATCGGAAAGCTTGACTCTTTTTGCTTAAAAAATATACCCAAGAGAACCTAGTGCAGTCATCTGTAAACAGTAGAAAGTAGTATGCACCTCCTAAAGACCTAGTCTGTATAGGTCCACAAATATCTGTATGCACTAGTTCTAGGATGTCTCTTTCTTTTCTGTTAACATGCAAAGGGAATTCATCTCTATGCATCTTCCCTAATGCACATCCATCACATTCCAGTTTGATATTATGTAAAGCAGGAAGTCCATCGACCATACCTTTCTTCTGAAGTAAGATGAGGTCTTGCAAATTGAGATGTCCAAATCTCTGATGCCAAAGATTTTCGATTGTTGATGTTGCTGCAACCATCGCTTGTCATGGCATGCTCCTTGCATCCAGTCTATACAAATTCCCCACGCGTACTCCCGTTGCAACTGTCTCCAATTGGTTATCCTGAATGACACATCCATTCTTGAAGAATTGCACCTGCATGTCCTGGTTTGTTATCATAGAGACAGAGATCAAATTCTTCTTAATTCCTGGAACATATAAAGCATTTTTGAGATGTTTGATGTCGCTACTAGGTAGCTTCACAGGAATACCCCCACAACCTTTGATCTCATACCCACTGTCTTCTCCTAAGTAAATTTTTGATCCACATGCAGACTCTTCAAGAAACTCAAAACAATCTTTATTACCAGTCATATGCGAGGATGCGCCAGAATCGACATACCATATATTATCCTCATCTCCTTTTGATGCTGAAAGTGCACAGTCGAGTGTGAATAATCGAAGATCATGGTTGTGGTCATCCTCTTCTCCAACAAAATACCCCTGATGTTTCCTCTGTTTACCTTTTCTTTCATCCGTGTGCCTCTTATAGCATTCTTTAATCTGGTGGCCAGGCTTCCCACAGTAAAAACATCTCTTAACATAATTATCAGTCATACCTCTGAATGGTCTCTTTTGGAAAGAGTTGGCTCCTTTCTGCTACTGCTGCTGCGGTTGCTGATGCTGAAGTTGGTGTTGGTGTTGCTTTCCTTTGTACTGTCGCCTCTTCGCCATCAGAGCTAAGTCATTGCTCTGCATTTTCAGATTTTGTCTTCGTTCCTCCTCCTGGAGCAGAATCGTTGTCAGGTCATCAAACGAGGGGGCTTTCTCTCTTGCTGACAACCCTGAGATGAATGTATGATATTCATTGGTCATTCCGTTCAATGTGAGTGTGACCAGATCTAAGTCTGATACCTTCTCTCTAATGGCTCCCAGTTTGTCTCTCAGATCCTTGACTCTGGCCATGAATCCACCAACGGATTCATTCTCATCCATCTTTAATGCAAACAATTTTCCCTTGAGTGCCAGAACACGATTTGTGTTCTGTGTCTCGTACAGATTCTTGATTGTGTTCCATATATCTACAACCGACTTGCAATCTCTGATATGGGGGATAATGTTGTCTTTAATAGACATCTTCAGTATGAATTTCGCCTTTATTTCTCTCTTATCCCAATCTTGTTCTTGGGCCGGTGTTCCAGTTCTCTGCTCATTTCCCAAGATGATCAACCATGCATTCGCACTCTCCAGCAAAGTTTGCATTTTGAACTTCCAGTTAGACAAGTTCGTTCCATTGAGCTTGCCAAACTTGTGGAGGTATGATTCTATGTTGTTGTTCATTCTCGCCCAACTGAACACTTCAATCGGCCACCATCGGGAAAGTTCGATCTGCTACCACCAAATAGATCAGAAACTTCACTATGCCACCACCGGGAAAGTTCGATCTGCTGCCACCGAATAGATCAGGGACTTCACTGTGCCACCCCTGGGCAAAACCGATCTGCTACCACCGAACAAATCAATAAGCAAAATCCAACACGCCACCACCGGGCAAGGGCGATCTTCTTCCACCGAACAGATCAAGGAGCTGCACTGCGCCACGACCGGGCAAAACACCGATCTACTTCCACCGAGCAGATCACAGAGCTCTGATTCGCCACCACCGGGCAGGTCCGATCCGCTACCACTGAGCAGATCATGGAACCTCAATTCGCCACCACCGGGTAGATCTGATCTGCTACCTCCGAGCTGATCAAGGATCCTCAATTCGCCACCACCGGGCAAATCAAATCTGCTGCCACCGAGCAGAATCTCCACGTGCCACCACCAGGCAACTCCTGATCTACAACAAAAAAGTACATATTTTCAGATAGAAAGGGCTGGCACTCTAATCAACGCCGAATCCGCGCTAATTGTGGAAAATGAAAATTTATGGTGTGCACGAATTTTGGCGCGCTTAACAGCCACGGATCCGCGCCAATTTGGTCGTTCTTTTCTCTGGCACGGTTTTCAGCCTCAAACCCGAGCTAATGGCACGACTGTTAATTAAAATCTCGCGCTAATTGCTACACCTTCCCCAAAAAAAGAATTTCCGCTCCAACCCTTCATTCGGCTCAGAGATGATCAATCATCTGACACCTTTTTTCGCTCCAGGTGTTACTGCAGTTCCACCTGATCACACAGACACATTTACATGTACTCCTACCACTACAGAAATGTAACTAATGATACATCCCCTAAAAAAATTTGAGGTTATCTCTATCCTAAGCTCTGATACCAAGATAAAAATCACACTTTGAATTAAATGAAGGAGTTACAGCTCACAGGAGTGTACGGCACCTGGGAGACTGCACTCAAACAAAGAGGAGACTCTCTCTCACGTTTACTCTACATTACATCAAATGAATATTACAATATTAAATACATCACTGAAAAATAGGTAGTTGTAAACAACCTCCTAAACTCTAGGAACTAATCCTAAACTAAGGAGATACGTTACAACCATATAACCATTTCTCCATTATTTTTAACTTTTCGCTCCTATGGCAGCTTGGTTGCAGCAGCCTTGAGGCATCTGCATTGAGAAGAGGAGGCATCACTATCTTGATGGATTTCATCGCGTGTCACTGTTGGAGTAACATTGTGGTCTCAGCTCATGCGGATCTATGGTAGTGCTAATAGATAGGTGAGTTGTGGCTTCCATAGCAGAGTCTTTTTAATATTGGTCGGAGAGACAGCAAGCGAATCCGTTTTCTTTCAATTGCTGGAGGTGGATTTTTTTTTGAGGTAGACCTATCAATATCAACAATCATATGGTAGAGGCATATCTGAACGAGAGCAATAAGATTGATGGATCCAATTATTTTAATTGGAAATTTAAGTTGCAGATCTTGCTTGAGGGGAAAAACACATGGGCGATTGTAGGTGGTGATGAGTTAAAGCCAACCATAACTGCACGCGGAACAAAAACAACAATCGAGGACTAGAAAATTAGGGAGAATAAAGTAAAAGTGTTGTTAAAATTGTCAGTGAAAGATTGTATTATCCCTCACATCCGAGAATATAAACTGGCAAATGACATCTGGACAGAACTGGGTTGCATAGAGGAAGAACAAAATCCTTATGGAGTGTGCATGCAACATGTTAAAAGGTAAGAACTTGTCTAATGGATTTTGGGTAGTAGCAACAAATACTATAGTATATTTGAAGAATAGGAGTTCAACAAAAAGCCTTGATTTTAAAATTCCATTTGAAGCTTTACTAGGTTTTAAGTCTGTAGTTAATCATTTAAGAGTTTTTGTCTCCAAAGCTTTTGCTCATGTTCCAAAAGAAGATAGGAAGAAACTAGATTCAAAGGCCATTAAATGCATTTTTGTTGGGTATTGCAAAAAGTTTAAAGCTTCTAAATTGTTTAATCCCTCTAATCATAAAGTGTTTGCAAGTAAAGATTTAGTATTCCATGAGTAGGTTGATGATGGAAACCATGATAGAAGCAATGAATAATGGTACATGCCTTTGCTCGTGGAAGATGGAAGTGTTGAGAGGAACAACGATGAGAAGCAGCAACATAAAAAGGAATATGTGTATGGTACAGATGCAGGTAGCAGGCCAAGTCCACCAAGGGATGATCAAAACATATTTGAAGCTAGTACACCACTCACAAGATCAGGTAGAAAAATTCAGTTTCCAGTAAGATATAGGGATCATGCTCTTGTAACTTGTATGTTAAATGTTGTTGAACCCTCTAATTATAAAGAAGAAAGTCAATGTAGTGAATGGAGGGAAACCATGGAAGAGGAATATGAGTCAATACTTAAAAAAAAACCTAGAATCTAGTTGAACTACCTGAATGCAAACAACCCATAGGTTGGAAATGGTTATACAAGCCTAAATTTAAAGAAGATGGGAGTATAGATAAATTTAAAGCTAGGCTGGTTGCAAAGGGTACTTGTAGAAAGGAAGCATAGACTATGAGGAAACCTTCACACATGTAGTTAAATTAAACACAGTTAGAATGTTAATTTCTTTAGCTACAAAACATCATTGGATGATATACTAGCTAGATGTGAAATTTGCATTCTTAAATGGGGAATTAAAAGAAGAAGTGTATTTAATGCACCCTGAAGGGTTTGTTAAACAGGGGGATGAACATTTAGTCTGTAGATTGAGGAAAGCATTTTATGGTCTAAAATAGGCACCTAGGTCAGGGTATGATAAAATTGATTCATTTTTCCTACAACATAGTTATAAAAGAAGCAAGAATGACCCTAATCTATATACTGTGTTTGATGAAAAGGGGAAAATTGTTTTGATTTCTTTATATGTAGATGATCTTATCATTACAGGAAATTCTAATGAACACATTAAATATAAATCAAATAACAAATGTCATAGGATTTTGAGATGAAATACCATGGAGAGTTACAGTATTGTTTGGGCCTTGAAGTCTAGATGGATTCTCACCAAACTTTTTTATCTCAATGAAAGTATCTCAGGAGCTTATTGAAAAAGTTCAGAATGGATTAGTGCAAAGTTGCCTTAGTTCCTTTACAAAAGAATGCCAAACTTTAGAATAATGATGGTTCTACAGAGGTCGATGCAACACTATATCAATAGCTAGTTCAGAGTCTAATTTACTTAACTACAACTAGGCCAAATTTGGATTTTGCAATCAGTGTATTGAGCCAATTCATGTCAAAGCCTGTTGAGAATCATTGGGTTGTAGTGAAAGGCGTCTTAAGGTATCTTCAAGGAACCTTAGACTTTGGTATTAAATATACTGATTCATTTGATGTTAGATTGATAGGTTTCTTACACTCAGATTGAGTGGAAATTTGGATGACTAACGATCCATAACATGTTATGCATTCAACATTGAGTCCAGGCTCATTACATCGAGTAGCAAGAAGCAGAACATTGTATCCTTGTCTTCAAGAGAAGAAGAGTATCAAGAAATGTGTGCAACAACGTGTGAGGGAGCTTGGTTGAGGATACTTCTCCATGGTGCTGGAGAAGAACAAAAATATGCAACATTTATCAGATGTGACAACTAGACCTCAATCAAACTTGCAGATAATCTTTGTTTCATAAAAACTAAAAGCATATTGATACACAGTTTCACTTTGTTAGGGAGAAGGTTCAGTCAAAGGAAATCCATATTAAATATTGTAATACTTGTGACAATGTTGCAGATGTTTTTACTAAACCTCTTGGAAGGATTAAATTTGAGTTATTTAAGGAGATGTTAGGAGTACTAGTAAACCCTTTCTCCATTAAGGGGGAGTGTTGAAATTAATGGATAAATTTATTCTTGGAGAAAGTCCGTCCATTATTTATGTGTGAACCTTAGATTAGGATTTAGTTCCTACATTTGAGGAGGTTGTTCTAACTCTCCTATTTTCTTGTTACTATATATTCTTGATGCTTAATCAGAAATGTGTCTGCCAGAAGCAGTCTCCAGGTGAAGCTGCTCAGTTTGATGAATATATTTTTGTCTTCCATTTTTAACAAATATAACAGTTAATTCTTCATTCAATGTTTTCTTATTGTCATTGAATCACTTTATTTTTATGCATTAGATAACATATAAAGTTATTCATCCAATAATTGGCATGCCTTAAGGCATGGTGCTTAATATTTATCACAAAACCAAACCTGCATTTTCAAGCTTATCTTCCATCAACTTATCACAAAACAATCGTTATTTGTTTTTCATGCATATTAGGTTTTATGAAAATTCCTATATGTCATTTTATTTATTTAATTTAAGTTGAACATTCAACATTTAATGTAATTTTATTTATTTAATTTAAATTCAACAGTGAACATTTAAAGTAGATAGACTTCCATCATGAATAAAGAGAAACTACCCCAAATTCTTATCTTTTTTCCTCCTCTTTTTATTGTTGAATCAAATAAAACTCAGCAATAAACACTAACAATATGAAATATTAAGTGGTTATTTCATATGCCAAGGATTCACAATAAACAATGACTTTAGTGGCCAACTTGGAGGAGCCATTACAAAATTTGTCTAGTATTTTTTGTTAGAGATAATGGAGAATATCCTAGAATAGTGAATTGGCTCACGGTACCTCAAGATAGGAATTAGTTTCTATTTCTTAGGGTATGGTTCTAACTTCCCTAAAACTATGTGTGCTATTTAATGTGTGATGTACATGGACAATGTAGAGCATTCTGCAGTGCCAGACTCTTCTGGTTCAAACTCTCTGTCGTAGAGCTGACCAGTGGGTATTTTTTTATTAATTCAAACATCACTTTTTAACATGGTATTAGAGCTAAGGTGAGTCGACCTAATGCTAGAAGTAAGCCACTGCATCGAGCGATTGAACTGCTGAAGGGAGACCAGTGTTGAAGGGAATTAGCATTGAATCGCAGCTCTCATAGCCTGGAGGATCTAGTGGATCAAACGACATTGAAGCTACTCCTCGGCCTTAATCGTTATGGAATTGAATCTGCCTTTGGATTGCTACCGGATTTCCAAAGGAGATCTCTGTGAATTTCGCTGCTCGGTTGCATGATATTCCTTCATCGCTGTAGAACTAAACCCCTTGAGCTGCCAGATTTGTGACTGATAAGCTGCTGCGATCTTAGATTTTGCTACTGAGGAGGAGGTCATAGGAGGCTAATCTCATGACTTACGATTAGGCCGGGACTTCTGTGGAGGCATGCTATAGATAGAGACCCAGGGCAGGAAGATCACCTGTGGCTAAGCGCTGATGTTGTAGATGAGGTGAGATCTGCCTCATGCAGAAAGACGACTATCGGAAGACATATGATCGATTCAATCTGTTGGCCGGATTCGCTGCCATATCGCAGGTCAGGGTTGTCGAGAAGGTCAGAGGGCACTGTAAAAGAGGCTAGGACTGTTGAGAGGCCGCAGGAGGCCGAAACTACTGAAGAAGATGCCTCTGCATGGCTGCAAAGGGAGCATTTGGATAGCAACGATCCCGTATTGCTGTCAACATCATCTAGTAGATTTTTCCTTGAAATTTAATTGTTTGAAAAACTCAAGTTGCACGTCATGGAGATCTGAAAACCAATAGGGTAAATTTTCTTCTAAGTTATTATATGCCATAATGAAAATGTGAAAGTTCTTGCTGATTTGAACCGATCTTCAGAAATATGTGTTATCAAAAATTGATAATTACATACATTAGAATTAGATATTGATAGTGTTTCCAGCTTATGAGAGGTCGTTTTTTTTCTCGTCGCCAGAGCCGAGGGCACTAAGACCTGCGTGTCACAGAAGCCACAGTCTAAAAGGTTCTATAATTGAAGAGCTACCAAAGGGAGAAATTTCCCGCCTGCATGGAACGTCAAGAGATTGGACTGGTTGCGAACCTTATTAGTATATCAAATATTGTCATTGACATAGATCTGGGGGAGATCTATTAGCATAACAAGCTTGATGGCTCCAATTATGAGAATTGGAAATTCAAGATGTAGACTTTGCTAGAAGTGCAGAGTGGTTGGACGATTGCAAATAGGGATGATCATAAGATAGCAGCTGGATCAGCATTGATCCCAGATTGGGAGAAGAGAGAAGGTAAAGTAAGGACACTGTTGAAAATGTCTATAAAAGACTGCATCATACCACATATCACAGAATGTAAATCAACATGCGAAATTTGGGGAATTTTGAAGGATTTGTATGAGATCAGGAATAGAAATCGTCTTTGATTCTTGAAGAGAAAGATCTTATCCCTAAAGATGGAGGAAAATGGAACAATTGCTTCCTTCATAGCAAGGATCAAAGATCTGAAGAACAAATTGGCAAACATTGGTGATACAATTGCAGATACAAATCTATTAATCGTTACCATGAATGGTGTGATCGATGACAACCAAATTTTTATCACTGGGATAAATGCAAGGGAGAAGATCCCAGAGTTTGAAGAACTGATAGGAATATTAATGCAAGAAGAAGAAAGAAGATCGACTTTGAAGCCCCAGAATGTTGATCTTGTGTTGATGGTGAAAAAGAACTTCTTCAAAGGAAAAGGAAATCCACAACAACAAAATGGAGGAAACTCATAGAAAATACCAAATCAGACTCAAGGTATGCATCCGAATAGAAAAAACTTTGTAATTAAATGTTTTTGTTATGGAAAACTTTGTCATATAGCTAAGGAGTGTAGGAAGAAGAAATATCATGAAAAAAAACAGAAGAAGAAACGACATGTAGGTCATCTCGCAAATGATAATCATGAGTACGACTTTAGATTGTTCATGGCAGACTTTAATGAGAATGTTGATGCAGACATCTAGTATGTAGATTCGGGAGCATCGACGCATGTGACGAGGATTAAGCAATGGTTCGAATATTTTAAAGAAATCAACTACGGAGCACAAATCTACCTAGGTGATGATAGAAGTCATCAAATCAAAGGGTGTGGGAAAATTTCTATCATTGTACTTAATGGTATTGTAAGACAAATTCATAATGTCATTTATGTACCCAGTGTAACAAAGAACTTGATTTCTGTATCCATGATTACAGATCAAGATCTTAAAGTTGAATTTTTGAAATCTAACTGTTATATTAAAGATCTATTAGATGGCATGAAGATTACTGCTACAGGAATTTGATCAGGAGTTCTGTACAAATTGGATGTAAGACTAGCACTAGTTTGAGCTTTGATAGTAGCGAGTTTGACTACAGAAGTGTTGCGACATCAGAGATTTGGTCATGTCAACTACAATGATTTGTTGTTACTTCAGAAAAAGAAAATGGTAAGAGATCTTCCTATGTTGAAACAAGTGCATAATCATTGTGATGCTTGTACATCAGGAAAGATGCATAGAGAGGAATTCCTTGTTTGGGTAGAAAAGAAACAGAGAGACATACTTGAATTAATGCACACAGATCTTTGTGGACCCATGCAAACAAATTCATTAGGAGGTGCACTATATATTTTACTATTTATTGATGACTGCACAAAGTTTTCTTGGGTATATTTTTTGACGAAGAAAAGTCACACATTTGAATACTTTAAGCAATATACAAACATGATTGAAAAGCAAATAAGGAAGCATATAAAAATTCTCCGCTCTGATCAAGAGGGAGAATACAGGAAGGATGAACTTATCAAGTATTATAGAGACCATGGGATATTACAACAATTCAGAGTACCCCATACATAGCAGAATGGAGTAACAGAAAGAAAGAACAGAACATTGGTGGAATGTGGAAAGATAAGGATCTTTTGAATGATTTTTGGGTAGAAACATTGAACACTGTAGTTCATTTGAAAAATAGGAATCCTACAAAGATTCTTGAGTTTAAAACTCCCTATCAAGCTTTATATGGATTTAAACTTACAGCAAAACATTTAAGAGTGTTTCGGTCTAAAGCATTTGCCCATATTCCAAAGGAAGACAGAAGAAAACTAGATTCAAAAACCATTAGATGTACCTTTGTAGGGTATTGTTCACAATATAAAGCTTAGAGATTATTTAATCCCTCTACTCACATGATTTTTGATAGTAGAGATGTCATATTCCATGAGAAGGATCATGAAGAATGTCATAAGCACAATGAGGAATGGGATATTCCATTCTCGGTGGAAGAAAGCAAAGAAACAAGAAACAACTCGGATCAGTAGATAAAGGCAGAAGAAGAGAATTCAGATGTAGCAATCTAGTCGAGTCCAACAAAGGGAACTCAGAATGGGTTAGAAGCTACACCAATGCTCAAAAGATTAGAAAGGCAGACTCAATTGCCTGCAAGATATAGGGAAAATGCTTTTATAACTAGTATGATGAATGTTGTTGAACCTTCTAGTTATAAGGAAGCAGATGAATGTAGTGAATGGAAAACAACTATGGAACAAGAATATGAATCTATAATCAGGAACAACAATTAGGCGCTGGTTGAACTTCCTAGAAGGAAACAAACCATAGGTTGTAAATGGTTGTATAAACCAAAGATTAATGCAGATGTAACCATAGATAAATTAAAGCTAGATTGGTAGCATAGGGGTATTCACAAAAAGAAGGCATTGGCTATGAAGAAACCTTTGCCCCTATAGTGAAACTAAATACCATCAAAATGTTAATTGCTTTAGCTACTAAGAAACATTGGATGATTCACCAAATAGATGTAAAGTCTAAATTTTTAAATGGATAATTGAAAGATGAGGTTTATTTAGAGCAACCTGAGGTGTTTGTCTAGAAAGGGAAAGAAAATTTAGTCTCTAGATTAAAGAAAGCTCTTTATGGACTAAAGCAAGCACCCAGGTCCTCGTATGAAAATATTGATTCATTTTTTCTGCAACTTGGCTACAACAGAAGTAAAAACAACCCTAATATGTATACCATGAAAGATGAATAGGGGTGCATAGTGTTGATTTCTTTGTATGTAGATGATTTAATTATTACAGGTGATGATATTGCTCTAATCAAATAAATCAAGCAACAAATGTCATAGGTGTTCGAAATGAAAGACCTTGGTGAATTAAGATACTATTTGGGTCTTGAGATATGGAGAGATTCAAGACAAACTTTTATGTCCCAGGGTAAGTATGTCAAAGGTCTACTGGATATATTCATAATGGATCAGTGTAAGGCTGCAGTAAAACCATTACAATAGAACATTAAACTTCAAAGTGAGGATGGCTCTAAAGAGGTAAATGCGACACTTTATAGACAGTTGGTTGTGAGTTTAATCTACCTAACCACTACTAGACTAGATTTGACTTATGCAGTCAGTGTGCTAAGTCAATACATGTCTAATCCAGTTGAGATTCATTGGAATGCAACAAAATGTGTTTTACGGTATCTACAAGGAACTATAGACTATGGTATTATTTATACTGATTCCTCTGATATTAGATTGACAGGATTTACAGATTCTGACTGGGCTGGAAATGTAGATGATCACAAATCCATAATAGGCTATGCATTTAGCATTGGATCCTGGGTGATTACATGGAGCAACAAGAAATAGAACACAGTTTCCTTGTCTTCAATGGAAGCAAAGTATCAAGCTATGTGTACAGCAACATGTGAAGCATTTTGGTTGTGGAGAATTCTCCAAGATGTTGGGGTAGAACAAAAATATGGAACAACAAACAGATGTGACAATCAAAGTTCAATCAAACTTGCTAAAAATTTGGTGTTTCACAAGAACACTAAAAACATTGATACACAATTCCACTTTGTTAGGGAGAAAGTGCAATCAAAAGAAATTCATCTTGTATATTGTAATACATGTGATAATGTTGCAAACATTTTCACTAAGCCTCTTGGAAAAATTAAGTTTGAAATGTTTAGAAAGATGTTAGGCATATTTGTGAATCCCTTCTCCATTAGAGGGAAGTGTTAGAGATAATGGAGAATATTTTAGAATAGTGAATTGGTTCACGGTACCTCAGGATAGGACTTAGTTTCTATTTCTTAAGGTATGGTTCTAACTTCCTGAAAACCGTGTGTTCTATTTAATGTGTGATGTACATGGACAATGTAGAGGTTCTGCAGTGCCAAACTCTCCTGGTTCAGAGTCTTTGTCATAGAGCTAACCCGTGGGTGTTTTTTATTAATTTAAACATCACTTTTTAACATTTAACATTTACAAATAAGTGGAGTCGCTCTTATGGGATCCACTATTTGGTCCTCCCACGCAAATAGGAAGAAGCATTATTTCACCGAAATAATAGATTTTGGTAACTTGCATCCTAAATGGTTAGAAGGTGAAATTATTTACCAATGCTTTGATAATTTGGAAACTAAATGGGTGAAAATTTGGACTATATGGCTTTCACCCATGAAAGTCAATAACAACTTTCCACCCATAAAAATCAATAACAACAAAAGCCTTTCGTCACTGAAGAGCTCTTAAGATCTCAGTCAGGAGCCCTTCACCTTTAAGATGGATCCAAAGGCATCAATCAGTTTGTGTTGATGTGCAAGAATTATCCTAGAAGAGAGCATGGTAGTGGGAAAAATTGTTGATGTGAAAGAATCATCCTAGAAGAGAGAGGGAGTGGGAAAAAATTGTTCGAGATTGCAAACATTTCGACACTCTTCCTGTAATGTGATCCAATTAGTAACAACCTGACATAGTATTTAGATTCTTCCTTGTGAAATTTACCCAATTAGCAACAACCTGCCATGGTATTTAGATGCTTCTTTGTGAAATTTACAATTTCAAATTTATTTTCTATTTTATATATGTGACAATGACGTTTAATAAAATACATTTATAAATAGAAAGAAGATAAACCACACTTGTTGGTTCGAAACACTATCCAAATCTTTAATGTGACTTCTTCCAAAAAACTCTTTATACATTATGATATGGATCACAGAAGCTTGAATTCAAATACCATTTTATACATTCAAAAATAGAAAAGATATTCTGTTAAACCTGAATCCAACGGAACAATATAATCTTGTAGCAATTAGTCTTCTAACATGACATGCAACTCGAAAACAATGGTTACGTCGATTACAAATGCTGATTGAATTATGATATTTTGAGTTTAGGATTGGTGAAAACTTGAGAGACGCTTTCCATCGCACACAAAATTTAGATCATGTATAAATTTTATTTTATATAAAAAAAAAAAAAAAAAAAATCTCAAATTTATCAAATATAAGAATTAAAGAAACTCAATATAGCATAAAGCTAAGAAGGATTTAAAATTAAAACGAAATATTGCAAATAATTCACGGAACATTACGGTACATACCGTAAAATAACTTTTGACGTCGCCTATACACTATATATGTATGGAACGAAATCCCACCATAAAAGAAGGTGATGAAGATGAAAATCGTCACCAGGAACAGGGGGTTAAAGCAAAATTTACTGCACGCAGTATATTATTAATTGTAACCATGACATGAAAAAAACTATTAACATAGGAAGAAAATGCGAAAGACGTGGTACAGTAACTAAGAGTTAAAACCTGCATATGACATGACATGGATTGCAGTAAAGTATTAATGAAACGGTATCTTACCCCTAAGTGATTCTCGGTTAACAGTTTGTATTTTTCTCGTTCAAACTTTTGAAAAGATTCTCAAGGGAATAAGAGAAATATTTATACACACTAGGTCACGCCCTTCTAAGTAGTTTTTGCATAATTTAAACTTTTCTAATACTAATAACTGCTTTTAATGATATCTATGATTTGTATGAACTTCAGAGCTCTTTTAGGATATCGATGATTTGTATGAATTTCAATTTCAACTAGGCTTATAATATCAATTCAAAACTTGGTTTTATTTTTGCAGGTAGGTTAGTCTCACCACTACATATATAAATTTTTGTGTCTCTCTGCTCCGAATTGTATATTTTGCATATGTTTTCTTGTTTCACAGCTTCAGTTTTACTTTGGTCTTTTCCCTCAATTTATCCTCGCCTTTAATTTTGTTTTCATTTGATTTGTTTTTTCCGCATATTTTTGTACCACAATTATTTCAGATTGAACAAACAATATATTCTTGTTATTCATCTTCACTTCTATTTCGGCAATACCAAAACAACTTTGGGAGCTTCAAATTTTTTTTGTTCCTAATTCTCACTTAGGTATGGTAAATTTTCCATTACCACTTTTGTCTTTATCATACTTAATAAGTATAATTCACTCTTCTAAATAAGATAATTTAGCTTCATAATCAAAATCAACTTTCACTACTAGTTTTCCTCAATAGAGGAAATTTTTTTAATTTTGTCCTTAACATGTATATTTGTATAGTGGACTATAGTATCTTATCATATTCATGCTCTCCATCTTGTACATCATCATTCTTTTCTTCAATAATAAACATCTTTGCAATGTTAAGGACAATCCATGTCTTGTTTATATTTTTCTACTTAGGCACAATCTTCCACAATGTCCCCTCGTGTTCTTGCAATTTCAATATATTCTGCAATTTTTTTAACAAGTTTCTCTATAAGAATTGTTGCCTCATTGTCTTATATATCTTCTTCTTCTCTCGTGGGCTCTTCCACAACATTCTTTATTACAATGAACACTTCATTAACCATTTTAATACTTCGTAACACGACATGATAATGATTGATGTGTCTCCCCCTTCAACTATATGTCATTTCCAATATATTTCAAGTTTCATTAGATGCGGTCTTTTCTGCAATATTGGGAAGAATATTACCATCCAAACCTTTTTAAATGAAAAACAATGTTTCTAAGTCATCTTTCTCTTCACAAAAAAGGCTATCCTTTTCCTTCTTGTTCACAAAAAGCCTATCCTTTTGGTCTTGTGTCATAGGCTCATAGGCTCCTTGAATTGAGAATTCTTCAAATCCATTTGAGGCATACTTGATCGATTTGTGTAACACCCCCAGACGTGGAAGTAAAAACTGTAATTTTTTTTTTAGTATTTTACTTTTATCTCTTGTAATTACGAAAGGAAATAGAAAAAGAACAGTTACAATAGATAAATAATGAATTTATTATGCGTAATTATGAAAACGATTAAGAGTCAAAGCAGAATGAATTTTTCGGGATAATCTAAAGAAAGTTTGGGGAAATAGTTAGAGGCAGTTATTATTCAGTTTCCTTTCTTCTAAGTCCTGGAGATAAAATAACTCTAGAGGGGAAAACAGGGGGTTGGCTACCAAAGGGAAGAACCACTTGAGAGAAGAAGGATATGTGAAAAATGTAGGAGTATTTTCTAGAGCTAGTTTGGACAACTAGAAATTTCTCTAGTCAAATTAATTTCTGAAAAGTTCCAGATTCGACTAGGTCCTAAGGTTTGGAAACATAACCTTGAAAGGTTACATCTAGTTGTGCCAAACAATCTCTAGGGGGGGATCTCAACATAATTTCCAGTTCCATTGGAAGGGTGGATTGGTCTCATTCTCTTTGTGAACTCTTAATCATCTAAGGAATTTCATATAAGTAAATTACTTACTGGTTTTGATGTTAGAGTAAAGATTATAATATTGAATGACACTTTGAATCTAGTTATGAATGGTTGGCATTAAAATATGGTTGTTGCTTTCTGAAAGACTTCTTGTTGGTTCTTTGTTTGAAGTCAGCTAGCAGTAAGATTGGATTGGCTAGTTTACATAATAGTGTTTTCCTATGAATATGTCATTTCATTGTTAAGAGCAATACTAAGGAACAAATGATGTTGATAATAAAATGAAAAATGTGTGTTGTTGTTTAAAGAAATGTTGAATTAAAATAGTACTGTTCCTAATAATAACCAGGTGAATGGATTTTACTACATTTATGAGCTTGGAGAGTGAATTTCTTTCAATTACAAGTATTTTGTCTCTATTTACATAAAAAAATCCTTGTATGACATACAAGAACTTTAATGCTATTACACTAAGAATGAATATAAACATGTATAGAGATACAAGCACAATTTATGGCTACTTGAGTTCGATTTAAAACAATTAGCATAGAGAGACCATCAAATGAACTGTGAACATAAATTATGCAATTCTGTATTCTGGTTAACAAAGCTCGATTTTATGTTCAGGCCATAGTAATAGAACACTAAATTGTTCTATTCGAATTTACCTCTTGGCCAGTCCCCTTAGGACACCAAAGAAGTGGTTCTGGGTGGCTAAAGGTAGAACATAAAGCTCACACCTTAAAAAAAGGAAACAATGATATCGGGTGCAGCTTCCAAGTTGTGAGAGGACTAACTAACAAAACTTGGAATTGATTCCACATTTGATAGATAGTGGAGACAATAAATAAAAATACATATCAATTCTGGAAATTAACTTGTGACCAGTAACGTTGGAAACACCTGTCAAATATCTCAAACTAGAGATGCAGGTACCAAGCAAGGGTTAACTGGAAGCCTTGACCTTAGTGGCAAGGGAATTCTCATCGTCCATTTTTAATTGTGTATGAAAAAGAAAAAAATAGTGGATGGGAAGCCTTTACAATTTACTGGAAAAGAAAACAAGACAAGTCAGACTAGTTGTAATAGAAATGTAGTTAACTGTCCATTCAACATATCAAGTAAATAGTATTGTTAACCAAAAGTATAACTTAGTTTTTTTTGGTAGGTAAGCACCCACGGGGGATTTGAACCAGTGACTTATCACAAGGAGTGCCTTAATAGTGCACCCATTCGCCATCAATCCAAAGCCCCGTGGGCTCAGAAGTATAACTTAGTTAATTAAGAGCATGATTACATATATCAGATACATTCGATTACAAGCAATAATATTGTAAGATCTTAGGATCATCACTAGAAACAGTTGGGTATGGAAACCATAACCAGAGAATAAAATCCCTTAACGTATCCCATCTAAAGGAGAGATCAGTGCTTAAACCCTCATACAATATTATGAGAAGAGACCGAAAGGATAAAATAGAAAATCAATAATTCACCAAGAATTGGGTGAGAACCTGAGGGTTTTCCCGTATTCAGAGCATGGGACCGTACTCCTCTGAGGAGCATCAAATAAGTCAAATTTCATTAAACAACCAAGAGCTATGTGAATGCCAACCTGGTAAGGTAGAACCAACACTGCCAGAGAGATGTTAGAGTCGACGACCTTGGTGGTTGTCCTGTTAACCTGCAAATACATTTAACCTGTAGGTTAAGTTTGATAAATATAGCTCGGCAAATAATGGAGGAAGATGGTTATATATATGTAAGAAAAAAAAACATAAACCATTACCTGTGCCAATGGTGAGTGGAGAAACCCCATGCAGTAAAATACCATATGTAGTATTGTAATGTGGCGTACAAGCCAAATCCAGAGTGGAACATGATTTAGAGGCTGAGATATATCAAGATTACAGAGGTTTCATGTTCCTCCTATCAGAGAGAGGAAAACATGGAAAGAGGGTTGCAGAGCTAAGCCATGCGACTGAGAGGGAGGAAAATGAACCCTATACGCAGAAACCCAGCAAGCAGTTATCTTAGCCATTTTGCAAATGATCTTAGCAGTGGGATGAATGCTATACGAGACCATCATTGGATCACTTTCGTGTGGTGATAGGAAGGGTGCACACCTAGAGGTGAGCCTCGAAGTGCGAGGAACACCCAACATTAGTTACAAGCTTAGTATTGTGATTAACGCTCAACTGTAAACGTGATCAAACACACACCTAACCTTATGTACATGAACCTTATATGTTGCGGAATGTATGAAAGCCCACACATAACCTTGGATATTGTGTTATCTAAACTCTATAGTCGGAGGTGTAACATTTCATGTCAACTATGTCAAATTAAACCATTCCATGATGATAAAAATACATAGCCATTAATTGGTCAGTAAAGCAAAGTCACTCAAGATAAAAATAAATCTTTCCTTTTTTTATTGATTTAAGTTAATTTATATGTGACAAGTGATATTAGAGCACTCAGGTTGGTTGCTACATTGAGGCCTGAATGGATGATTATTGAATAATAAAAATAATTATGATACACATAGAAAGAAATTTGAAGCATCATGAGACGAGGAGCAGGATCTTCCCCCATCGAAGGGACAACCGGACACAACCTAGAGGTGTGGGTATAGTTGGATGAGACAAATCAAAACAAAAATGCTGCAACACTGGAAATAGTCCAATAGCTACGAGATGTTGAACTTACATGAAGAAAATGAAAGATGACGATTGGAGCAGGAAAATATTATGAAGAGTCTATTAGACATGAAGAATCAAAGAAATTCTAATCCCAGTTAGGATGAAGAAAATATAACATATTCACATAGATAGTAACAGGAACATCTGGAGTCTAAGGGAGGGCGAACTGGCTATGAAGAAGAATCTGATAATGTTTCTGATAAGAAAGGATTTAAGAGATAGAAAACTGAACTTCAAGGGGAATTTAAAAAGATCAAGACACCAATATACATTGGAGAGGCTGAGGAAGAGGTGGAGGCTTGGTTAATTAACATGAACAAATTATTTCAAATATACGACTATGATTATAATTTGAAGGCAATGTTAGCAATATACCAGTTGCAGGGTAGGCCACTTTGTTTTAGGAACAAATTAAAACAATCAGGGAAATTGATGAACACGAAGTCACGTGGGAGCAATTCCAAAAGAATCTTAAGGACAAGCATCTAACTGAGTGGTTTTATGATAATAAGGAAAAAGAGGTTCATGACCTGAAACTGGGACAACAATCTATGGATGAGTTCATAGATATGTTTACCTCCCTATTGAGATATTTCCCTTACATTCGAGAAGAGAAGGCTAAATTCCAGTGCTTATTCAACCTTTTATCAATTTATATGAAGGAGAAGTTGGAATTTGACAATCCTAAGATGATGGATGAAGCAGTTTGGAAGGATCAAATCTAGTATCAACAAATGAAGTAGAAAGGCAAGGGCACCAAAAATTGGACAGGTAAGAAAGGGAATGGAAATTTCTCAACAAGCAAGAGCATGAAAAATACCAATACCAGGTATCCAAGTTGGAAAGGACCAGGTGGACCTGTAAATAGGAATCAACAAAGGTATAGAACTCAAAGTGAAGTGAAACAAAGTGAATCATCTAGCAAGCTAGAAGCTAATCAGGTTCCTAAACCTACTTTGTAATGTTGGGGTTGGAGGGAACCTAATTACTATAGAAATTGTCCCCATCGAGGGAGATCTGAACCAGTTTCAGATGTTCAAGATGCTTCTACTATTGGAGATATGGCAAGGAACATACGAAGGATTAATGCGACATTGGAGGATCGGTAGGCAGAATATCAATCATCGATGGTTTAAATGGAAGGTAAAATATCCAATAACCCTGTTTCCATTCTAATAGATCTGTGTGCAAGCTTAAGCTATGTTATTCCAAGAGTAGTTGATTTATGTCATTTGACAAGTATAAAGTTTAGAAATCCTTGGTTGGTCCAGTTAGCGAGAGGAGCTAAGAGAAGAGTTAATGCAAAGGTAGATTATTGTTTAATTGAATTGGCTAGACAACGGTTTAAAACGAATTTAAATGTGCTACCATTAGGTTCCTATGATGTATTGATAGGTATGGACTGGTTGGAGCAGCATTGGACCATAGTAGACTGTAAGGACAAGACAATTAATTTCTTATCTGATAATGGAAGCAAAGTAGAAATTTAGGGTATTATAAGAGAACTTAATTTGCGACCCACTGCATCTCACCAAATAGGGAAAAGTATGCGTAAAGTCTGTCAAATTTACGCAATCTAGGTAGGATACACTAACTCTAAATATAAGTTGTCTATCTTGGACAACATACTGATGGTTCAGGAATTTAAGGATGTCTTTCCAGAAGATATTCTTGGATTCCCACCCAAAAGGAATCTTGATTTTACTATAGAATTGATCCTTGGAGCTACTCCAGTTTCTAAATATCCTTATAGAATGAGTGTTCCAGAGCTGAAAACGTTAAAAATGCATCTTCAAGAACTATTGGATAAAGATTATATTCGACCCAGCGTGTCCCCTTGGGGGGTTCTGGTTTTATTTCTGAGGAAAAAGGATGGTACTCTATGGTTATGAATAGATTATAGACAACTAAATAAATTAACCATAAAAAACAAGTACACCTTACCTTAAATCGACGATCTATTTGATCAAGTGAAGGGAGTTGTGGTATTTTCAAAGATTGACTTATAGTCTGGTTATCACCAGATTCGTATTAAAGACGAGGATATATATAAAGCAACATGTAGAACACGTTATGGTCATTATGAGTTCATGGTTCTACCATTTTGATCTCACTAACACCGCGACAACATTTATGAGTATAATTAACGAGATTTTTCACCCCTTTCTAGATAAATTTGTTCTTATTTTCGTTGATGATATCTTGGTGTATTCCAGGAGTGTGGAAGATCATAAAGAACACTTATGAATATTATTGCAGACCCTAATAGAAAACTAGCTCTATGCCATGTTTAAAAAATGTGAGTTTTTTCAAGGATCAAATTCAGTATTTCGGACATATTATTTCCTCAGCTGGCATAAGAGTAGATCTAGAAAAGATATACACTCTTTTATGGGTGTTTTTGGATATTACAGACAATTTATAAGGGAGTTCTCTAAAGTAGCATATCCAATCACCTCCATGCAGGATAAAGGAACAAGTTTTAAATGGTCAAGGGATTGTTAAGAGAGTTTTGAAAGATTGAAGTATTTTCTTACCACCTCACCTATGTTAAAAATATCAGATCTAGAGGAAGATTTTATAGTCTTTACTGATGCATGTAAAGAAGGTGTAGGCGGAGTTTTACTGCAAAAAGATAAAGTGATTGCTCATGAATCTCGTAAGTTAAAAGAACATGAGCAGAACTATTATGCTTATGATTTGGAGCTAGTTATTGTAGTTCACGCCTTAAAAATATGGTGACACTACTTGTTGGGGAAGATATTCTTACTTATGACAGATCATAGAAGCTTAACAAATTTATTTTGTTATCACCAAAAAATTGATCATCTAGCCTAATTTACTAGATGGATCAAAGTACACCATGTAAAGACAATTTGACCATAGTAAAGTTGCCTTCACTGTGAGAAATTACTTAATAAACCACCTTTGTTAAGTAATTCATAATTAAACCCATGAAGAATAATTAAATAAATAACTATTTATTTGATTTTCTTCTAGGAATAATTAATTAAACCATTGTTCAATTATTACTCCTTGTCATATTTGATCGAGTTATGAAAAATCAATAGATAAATCATTAATTATCTTATTTTTCTATAAGAATAATTAATTAATTATTATTCTTTGTGAAATTTGACTAAATCCCTTAGAAATAATTATTTGTTCATTATTCCTTAACTAATTTCTTAAGATGATAAATCATTCATTTATTCATTTATCGTTACTAAATAAAATTTTAAAAACTTTTTCCCTCCTAAAAAAATATAATGAAATATTCCAAGTGGTTATTCCAAGAATGGGGTTAATGGTATTTTATTATTGCTCATTATTCGAGGATAACTCAATACTTTGTTATAAATAGAAGGGTTTTCCATTCAATATTCACTTTTGATTATTTTTATTGTTGCACTCACTATTGTAACTCTGATTATTTTCATTGTCGCACACCATATTTTTACTGGGTTTACATATTATAGAGGAGAGAACCTCTACACAAGTTGAAGACGTTTGAGGATAACCAAGAACCCATCCCATAGAGGGGGACTGGTAACATTAATTTGTTCCATTCACAGGTGTTATAATAAAACTATTCTTTGTATATATGGTTTTCATTGGATGATTGGATTTATTACTATTTCTTTTTGTTGTTTAACTATGATTGTGGCGTAGATCAGGGCTTTGGCAGGTTTTATTTTATCCATTATTGCAGATCTACAATGCTTAGTAGCCATTTATATTTTTGAGATTGTTTTTCATCCACAATCTTAAGTGGGTTCTTTTCGTATGTCTTTGAGAAGAAAACACTACAACAAAATTGGTGACTCCACTAGTTTTATACTTCAGATCTAGAAACTTGGGTGACCTTTGCTTTTCATCTTAAGTTTTTTTTCAAGTCTCTTAATGTTTCCTAGCCTTTTAGTCCTAGATCTATTAAATTTCTGACTTCCACAAGCTTTCAGGTCTTTTCTACAAGTCATAGGAACCAGCTATGATAAATGAGGCAATTTTTTCTGAGATTTGCCGACTGAGATCTACGGAGTAGAAGTTACAATTTTTAGCCCAAAAAGTGTGATCCCACCTAAAAAACAAGCCAGTACTAGAATTTTTGGGTTTTCGAGTTTTTCTCAAATTTGTTTTTGGGTTTTGCAAAAAGATGTCTGTGGGGTTCTCTTACCCCTGTATCATCCCACTTAGGCCTTGATATACTCTAATTTACTTGTTGAAGTGGAATTTAGTGCCCCAGGACTTCTAGTACACATCCACCTTTATTGGAGGAGTTTAGTTGAGTGAGTAGTCTGATTTTCTCCAGCACTTTCAACCATATTTACCATATCTATACCCTTTTGTTTCAAATCTATAAATATAGGTTGTCACCATCCATAGTTTCATATTACAATTTTTTTGGTCATTGGCCTTAGGGTCCCATCAGTTTCCCTAAGTGTTTCACCCATTTCCCTATCTTTTTGCACTGATCTTCCTCTATTGTTTTTGGTTGTTTCTACACTAATTTCCAGCAGCCTAGTGTCACTTGATCCTAGTCACACCGACAATTAGTTCTCTTGACATATTTAGTGTGTTTTTTGTCGATTTAGCCACCAAATAGCACAACATTTTCGAACCCAGTTTGGGTGGGGTTTAGTTAATTGTTTTTCTGTTCATTTTCTGTTGTTAATTTCATTTTATTTTTAGTAAGATTTTTTGTTTTTTACAAACACGATCTCATCTTATTCAATAAATACACTAGCACATACATGAACACATTAAGTAAAGGGCACTTGGTTTACACCACCAAACCAAGACTTAACATAATAAATCTATCTCCCCTCATCGAGACAAAAGCATATTGTTGATATCCTTTCACCATTTCCATGTCAAATGTGTCATTCCACCAGTGCACCACCAAGGCATTTGTCACAGAGATTATTAGGCCTTCATCCACAGGTTCTACTTGGGCATATCAAGCCTCCCCCTTGGGTTTGATTTCATAACCCTCCGAGTCCCCATATCGACTCCACTTGGTTCATCTGATTCCTCATCTGATTCTGAGCCTCCTTCACCACATATCATCACCATGTCTGGACCCATAGCTGGAGCAAGAACCCAACCTGGTGTTGGCTCCAGTTCTATCTCGATGGTCACATCAAGCAGAACAGTCTCAGGAACCATTCCGGTAGCCCCCATGCTTCCCTTTATCGCTGGGTTAAGTCTACCGGATTTTAGGCAGTTGATAAATGACTCCATACACCACAATGTTGGCTAACCTTCTATGTCGACTAAGCTTCCATACATCCCAAAGTTTGACGATAATGTTAGAGAGGATCCTACCAACCATGTCTGATCCTTCCACATGTGGTTTTCTTCCAACTCCATTATCGATGACTCCATTCATCTTTAACTATTCCAATGCACGCTCACTCAAGACACTACAAAATGGTATGTAGACCAACCTGTCGCATCCCATTCTCTTTTTTCAGCGCTTGCTAAATCATTCCTTTCATATTTCTAGTTACCTCACCAGTATGACACTGGTATAGAGCTAGTGACCTCATTATGTCAGTCCTCTGCCACTCACCTATCTAACCATGTTCAAGAGTGGCATCAAAGGAGCAACACATGTCATGCCCCACCCTTTGAAGACCATGACTATCTATATTGGTTTCTTAGGAGCCTTTTATCTCCCATTAGAAAAGACATTGCGTCCCATTTTCCTCAAACCAAGGAAGAATCTCTCTAAACTTTTCTAAGATATGACCTGATTTGTGTGCAATTCGGTTATGTCTATATTGTCATTCCAGACATTCCTCATCCTAGAAGTGCTAATGTACCGGGGGCATCTCACGCCGCCGACGGTATCATTGGAACCCTTTCACACCCTTTGCCATAGACTCAGGGAAGTTATGGCTATCTATAGCGGGGCATGAGTTCCTCTAACACTTATGCCCCTGCTGCTAGAAACATGTTTTCAAGGCCCCAACATGTCTACCAAACTGTTGCTCCTCCTTAAGCAAAATCGAGCGTTCCATCCCCTTAAGCATTAGTGTCGCAGCCTCCCATGTATCCTCAGCCCCAACAGCCACCGCCCCCTCAAGGTAAAGTGTTTGCACAACAAAGCGCAGCCAATCCCCAAAATTTGAAGAAAAAGAATAAGGGGAAGGTAACAATGGTAACGAGGGTAATTAAGGTAATCAACCTAGTCAACCCTAGTGGAACTAGCCAAACAGCAACAACCAGTAATAAGGTAGCAAACCCAAGCAGAACAAGGCTATTTGTATGTACAAACCTTGCACATGTTGTGGTGTACATGGCCATTATATACATGAGTGTCCTCTCTTACCCTAGATGTGCGACATGTGGGAAGCTCAAGAAGCTTCTAGAGGTCAACAATCGCCTCAGAATGTTGCACCATCTCATCTAACACTGTTTACAAGTCCTTTACCTCAGCAAGGATTTGTCACTGCTAGAGCTCAGTTAGGTAAAACAATCCATCCCCCCCAACCTTCTAGTCCTGTTGACTGCCAGATCCTTATGATGAATTCTGATGAGGTTAATCCATCCGATATCAAAGTGTAAACTCAGTCGCATCAATATCACAAGACATCGACTTCGTTCGCCACTGATTCCAAAACCAAAGCATCTTATGAGCCTCTTGCAACACAAAATGGTCCATTACAAATCCCTCAACCTAAAGTTGAGGCCATTCACAAGATTCCAAAGGGACCATTACATTGTAATGCGGCTTCTTACTGAGCTTCCCATACATATAGTATAATAGATGACTTGGCATAATCACCCGCCACCATGTCAATGCTAGAAGTACTCTAGTCATGCATTATTGGCGAAGGTGAATCCACCTGTGTGATTTTTGTTGCTATTTGGAAACAACTTAAGTCACATGAGTTGTCCCCCTCCACCATCACTTTGCGTTCTTGGGACAAACACTCCTCCTAGCCTCTTGGCATGTACCACAACTCTCCAGTGACCCTTGTAGGCAAGACTATTCATGTCGACATTGAAGTCATTGATGCACCTTTGAATTACAACATTCTCTCAGGTCGTAGTTACACATATGCTATGTCAGGTGTCACATCTCCGACTTTCCACAAGATGTACTTCCCCCATCATCGATCAGTTGATTGACTCTGAGCTGACATCCTTAACCTCCCTCATGTCCATTATCTTGTCAATGTTAAATAAGAAGTCTTTACCTCCCCTAACCGGTGTTTCACCTAGAGTCTATAAAGGTTCCTCATTATTGGGTGCTTTCCTTGGTCCTCCCACTCCCATCTCAGAGCCTAACTCTATGAGTGTTTGCATGTTACAAGCATCAAAGGTTGCTCTCAAGTAGTCTTGTACATCTGATCAATAGCCACCTCCTCACCACCCTATTGTTGCCATCTTAGTTGAGCCCTCTAGATCCACCCCCTGAGGACCTTCTCTATTTCTGGGTGCCTCTCCTATGTTTCCACCAGGAACTGTTCCTCTAGGTCTCAACCATCCAAAAGCTATTCCACCAGGGCATTACCCTGCAGGCCAAATACATTTTTTATTCCCCCCCTTAGGGAAGTATTATCTGTCATTGTCATGGCTTCGCTAATCCTTCCTAACATGACTCTGGGGATCCCAGTATGGTACATAGATCCCGCTGCAAGAATTTTTCTTGGTCAGCTAAGACATTATCATGCTTTGACCATGGTTCAACCGATACCTACCACCCCTATCGTTGCTTCAGTTCCATCACAACCTCAACAGGAACCCACTTCGTTTGTGCAAGCATCCGAACAGGGGGGCAAAGCTAAGAGGAAATAACTAAAGGAAAAACCCCCCTAAGCTCCTCTAGCCCCTAAGGCCCCAAATTCATCATCTCTATGTACTTTGTGTAAAGTTTTTATGCACACCACTAATAATTGTCTCAAGATTCCTCATCTCAAACATTTGGTTCATGAAACGTTCCCTGAGTCAAATATCCATGAAGTCCATGTTAACTTGTCAGGTCCACCCAAGAAACTTAGAACGTTGTGCACCAATCACCCTTGTGCCTTGTGTGATCATCATGGTCTCTATTCCCATTATTTCCTTGTCTTGATGAATTTAGAAATTTCCTTGAAGTGCTTTGTGAATACAAGCCCACTCATAGTGGAAACCCTACCCCTCTACCCATGGATTATGGTACCCCTAGTCAACCAGAATAGGGGGACTCTAGTCCCACCATTGTGATCCCTCCCCCTGATGTCGAGATGATGGACACCCCAGCCATATCCTTTACCTATCATCATCCTTGAGTTCCTCACAGGGAAACCTTTTTGAGGTTTTTGCACATGTTTCTATCGCACATCTTTCAACATAATCCCATGCCTCAACATTTGTAGATCCTCCATCTACCAATTCGTCGTCTACCATTCCAAATGATGTGTATGTGAACCTTATTTGCCAGGTTGATGCACTAGGTAATGCCGCTACATCATGTAGTTAGTCTTCCTCTCGTCCGCCCATCTTCCAGTTTGATGATGACATCATGGAATATATGTCTACCCCTGATTACCCTTGCACCTAGACAAGGGGGCATATTTTTGGATGATTCTGAAGGCCCTTTCCTTCCTAATTCTCCTAGTGCACTCTATCTCAACAAATTTTTCTCATTGCATATCCCCTTGATTTGTGTGTCTTTATTTCTGCCATGAAGTTAGGTAGGTTACCTCATCTCATCTGTTTTCTTCTTCACCTTTCAGATGGATCCATCATCCACACTGTATGTCAGTCATGCCAATGGTGTGAGTCGCTTCTCCTGGAATCTAACCTTGGAAGCCTCTGCCATATTTACCCCCTTTCATATGTTAGTCCTTTCAAATAGCGTGTGCATTGGATCTGGCACCAATAATCAAGCCGAATATGATGCAGTAATAGGTTTGTTAGTTGATGCCCTTGCTCAACACATCCTTCATCTTCATGTTTGTTTAGATTCCTTGCTACTTGTCATGTAATTGAATGGTGTATATCATTTGGATAACCAAGTCTTATTTACAAAATATCTATGAGTTAATTTGTTGGTACATGAGTTTGAAACCATTACATTTAGTCATGTTCCTAGAGCCCAAAACAACTATGTAGATACCATTCCAAATATTATTCTAGATTGACATTTATCACATGCACACCATAGAAGACAACCATAAAAATTGACACATGGCAAACCATCCTCGTCATATCAAAATGCATAATCATATTATGCATCATATAAGTGTTTATAGCTCATAGCTCTAAATACATCAGACATGCCCATATCATGTTACAAAAACCAAAATCAAAGGGACCCACATGTCCCTACATCTAGTCACTGTTCAATGGATCCTACACCAAAGGCTCTGCTCCACCTGCATGTAAATCATGTACTACCTGACCCACCATCGCCACGCACTGCATGATACCTGAGGGAAGGCCGGTAGACTCATTTGTGTATCGATCGTCTAATGAA
Source organism: Pinus taeda (assembly GCA_000404065.3). NCBI lineage: Eukaryota > Viridiplantae > Streptophyta > Pinopsida > Pinales > Pinaceae > Pinus > Pinus taeda. The sequence goes on along the minus strand of APFE031673432.1, from coordinate 107,697 downwards.
TTCCATCCGCACTCTGAAACCCCGGTCAAGAGTACATCAAACCTATGATGTAGATCAATGAGTAGTGCATTATCCTCTGGACCCTGACATGATGATGATGTCCACCGATCTGCAACCGCGAGCGTTGTGGCTCATTCTGCATATATTGCTGGGTTTATGGTGTTATGTTTGCATACCGCATATTTTACACTCAGTACCATATACATGTGATAAAAATATGAAATCCACATAAAAATAACAACTTAATACTTATCGTCTAGTCCCCATGCTCACCCAAGTGGAAGTGGCAAGTCAGGATCTCCCTGATATTTCATCCCACTATAAGGGTAATCATCAATGTAAAGGAGCATATGATCCTAATGTGTAGAAAACTCGAGTCAGAACACATGTCCAACTGCCCCTCCTCCTCCTCTCTGTAGTAGATGCCCCCAGAAGTGCATCCTGGGCTCATGAGGGCCCCCATCTTGAATTTGTACAAGGGGACGAATGGTGGGTATATTCTCAAAGAAGAATGCACATAGTACTGTACCAAAAGCGTAGTCACTGTTCACATGCCTCATACATAGAATTAACTATCGTTTCACCAGTGACAGCATCATCTGATCCCACCCATAGTATGTCCTGGCCAAAACGCTCTCTACCAACATCATCTGCTCACCAGTGATGTGGTGGAACACCTAGCTGCCCAAGTCCCGTAGCACAACTTCAACAATAGCCCGTGTCTCTAACTGCTCTAGATCACCAATCAGGATAGTCGTGCCCTTGACATGTACATCATGTGGACAAAAATGCTCCACAAACTCAATAATGTTCCTCCCACAAGGCAAGACCGGATGAATATCCCCCACAACTCTAAGAGGAGGCAGTTCGGTCAAGAAATAAATATCTTGTAATGTGAGCTCAATCTTGTGCCCCTGGATGATGAAGACCTCCTGGTCTAGATCCTAATAGCTCACGATTCTCGATAGCAAGGGATCACCTACCCTCATACACGGGTTCTCTACCAACTTGAGAACCCCATAATGAGCCAATGGCCCTCGAACCCCTTGATCCCTCTAGATCTCAGATCAAAGAGTATCTAAGTCTCGTTCATGCTAATTTATTTTAATCTCTTCCATGCCTGCAAAACACCACATATCATGTCAGTTTAGAGAAGAAAACACTAGTAACATAGTTACCAATCAAACAAGAACTATTACCTCAAAACGGGTACTCAAGCTCAAAAATCCCAAAAAAACATGAAAAAACACCTTGAAATCGAAAATTGTTGATGCCAGAATAAAGTTTTTTTTCAAAGTAAATTTTCAATATTTTTTAAAAATAACAGTAAACAATAATAAAAGCCATTTTGTTTGGTGCAAAAAACACCTTGAAATCGAAAAGTGTCGATGCTAGAATAACATTTTTTATTGTTTTATTTTTTTTTATTTTTTTCAGGGTACATTTTCAACATTTTTTAGTAATGATGCTAAAAATAAAATATCGTGACTCTGAAAAACTTTAAATTTCCAATGATTTTCAAGCATGACATTAACGATAAAATATCATGTCTTTGAAAACCCTTAAAATTCTAATGATTTTTAAGCATGACATTAAATTTAAAATATCACTTCTTTGAAAACCCTTAAAATTCCAACAATTTTCAAGCATGGTTCTAAGAAAATATTTATAATTGTTTTCAGCCATAACATTAAAGACAAAATATCACGACTTAGAAAAACATTAAAATCTTGACAATTTTTCAACCATGGAATTAAAACCAAAGATTATGACTACAAAACAATCTTAAATTTTCAAATCAAACATGACATTATGGAAATATTTTATGATTAAAAAAACTTTAAAAATGAACACCTTAATGAAAGAGTTATTATACCAAGAGTAATTCTTTTAAAATGCTAAATGTGTAGCAATTTTGAAATCTTACTAAGACAACTTGATACATTGAAAAAAAAAAAAATCACCTATCGATTTGACATGTAGTGTAGGTGAGCTCAACCAATTGTAATGAAAACTTAAAGACCAACCTTGAAATTAACACATTGTGGGGCACAATGGATTCATTATAACGAAAAATTTAAAATCAACTAACAAATTGTACATAACGGGATTGGGTTGCTAGACAAGCATCGACATGGACCCTACGAATATATATCTAT